>QRDG01002098.1:284630-577880 GCA_012064385.1 Puccinellia tenuiflora
AACGAAAGAAGAAGAAGGTTGTGCAGTTGACTTTCAGTGAGATGAGAAGAAGTGAATTTATCGAATGGCGCAAGACTAACTTTTTTTATCGGCCCCGTGACCTCTCCATTGATAACTGTTTTTGGTGCTATGATCAAGAGCTTCTGTTCAAGAATGTGTATGCTGAAATGTCTGAGAAGAAGAAGGTATGTCCAATGAAGGCCATTGATTTTGCGCATCTCATGAAGAAGCCGGACTACTTTGGGACTGCTGTCAGGGTTGTGGACTGTTTAGGGCTGCGACACCTCATGGAGATCGAATGCAACTATAATGTGGTCCTTATTCAGCAGTTCTATGCCACTGTGGTGTTTGATGATGATGTCAATACTGGTATGACCTGGATGTCTGACTCCCACAAGCTCACCTCTAGCTTCAGAGATTTTGCAGGTCTTCTTGGGTACCCCTTCACTGGATCTCATCTTAATGATGGGACTCGCATGCATCTCACTGGCTCGGAGCATGACAAGTCTAAGTTAAGGGAGCTTTATTCTGATGAGTGTAGGGTTGGGACCACCTCCGGTCTTCTTCCCTTATATGACATCCTTTTGCGCATGTTCCGGGAGTCAATTGCTCCTAGTGGTGGAAACAATGATGCCATTAGAGGAGGGCTTGTGAACCTCCTTCACTTTGCTTTTGAGGCAGCCACTCAAGGTACACTTTGCCCCAATGCGTGCCCCGTTGATGTGATGGATTACATTTTCAATGAAATGTATGATGCTGTGATTCACAAGAAGGTGCCTCCATATGCCCCCTATGTGATGTTGTTGATCAAGGCCAAGTATCCTTTTGAGGCTCCACCGGAGGACATTGATGTCGAGCTGACTTGTGAGACCCATGGTCGGGTCAAGATGAACAAGAAGAGTGCTCATATCACCTCCACTGCTTCTGGCAGCCGTGCCCCTGGTGCCTCCTCTTCAGGCCACCATGCTCCACGTGTGTCTCGTCCTTCTGCTAGTGCTCCCGGGAGCTCTAGTGCTGCTGCGGGATCCCCCAAGAAGAGGCCTTGGATCAAGCGAGCATTTGAGAAGCTGTTTTGTATAAATGTCCACATCCACAAGGAGAACTATTCTGCTTATTGTGAGCGTCAGATCATCATGGAGAATCAACAGAAGATTATGGCTCGTCTGAACATGCCTCCACCTCCACCTGGGCATGCCATTCAGCCCCGCGTACCATACAGGAACTGGAACAACAAGAATGTGGATTGGGATCACTATGTGCCTGAGGACGATGAGATTGAGACCGACAGTGAGGCTGAGGAGGAGGAGTCTGAGGCCACGGAGTCGGAGTGATCTCCTTGGGACGTTAGCATCGCTCTTTTCCCCTTTTTGGTGTCTTGATGCCAAAGGGGGAGAAGTAGTTCTATTTAGGTCTTCGAGGGCGTTGCATGGGTGGGCACAAGCTCTCGTGTCTTTCATTCGTTCTTATGAGCTTGTGCCTATGTATCTTTGTTTTATTCGTTGAACTCTATGTGTGGTGTAAGACATGCAACTTGTTGATCTACTTCTTGTGAACTCTATCTATTTATGTTGCTATTGTCTTGGTTAAAGCATGCTCATACCTAGGGGGAGCTCCTCTCAAGGGGGAGCTTCGTGTTCTTGTTGCTTTAATTATATTGTGATTTGTGTGTTGTCATCACTCACCAAAAAGGGGGAGATTGAAAGAACATCTCTTAGTTTTGGTGAGTTAATGACAACACATTTTGTGGGCTAATCATATGTGTTAAAGTGTCTTGACAGGTTTCTTAGTTGATTAGGACCAGAAGGTGAAAAGATCGAAGACGGAGAAGAGAATCTCTGTGGAGTAGGTTTTCTGCCTTTTGTGGACCGGAAGTTCCGGCCCTTTGGGCGGAATTTCCAGTGGGCGGAAATTCCGGCCTTTGGCCGGAAGTTCCGGCCAAGCGCGAAAACGGCTAAGTTTTTTTTTGGGATTCCTCTCTGGAGGGGTCCCGGAACTTCTCCCCGGAAGTTCCCCCCAGAAATTTCCGGTGGTCCGGAAATTCCGGCCCTGGAAAATTTCTGGTGGAAATTTGGCTAAGTCTTTTTGGGTTTTCCTCTCGGGAGGGGTCCCGGAGGTTTTGGGCGGAAATTCTCCCCGGAGATTTCCGGCCCACCGGAAGTTCCGGACCCAGGCCGGAAGTTCCGGTACTTAATACCGGGAAATTCCGGCCCTGCGCTTTTCAAACGGCTAGATTTCCTGGAGGGGTATTTATACCCCTCCCCCTACCTTGGACCAGCTAGCTCTTGCAACTCTCTCTCCTCCATCACAAGTAAATGCTCAAATCGAAGAGATCTCCCAATCCCTCCACCCAAATTCGTTGATTTTTGGAGGATTGAAGGACAAGGCCCCGATCTACATCTTCACCAAGCCGTTCTTCATTCCCCCCTCATTCACTTGAGGATTTCGTTTCTAGGGTTAGCATTGTGTTACCCTAGAATTCTTGTGCTTACTACTTGTTGTAATTGTGACAGATGTGTTGATTTGGGAGCCCCAATTAAGTTGTGGGTGTGTGCCCCAAAACATTGTAAAGGCTCCGGATTCCGCCTCGAAGGATTCCGATAGTGGAAGGTGAACCAAACCCTCGGGTGCGATTCATCGGATAATAGGGTGAGGCCTTTGTGGCATCTTGAGTAGGCCTCTTGTGGCGAGCTCACACCCCTCCAACGAGACGTACTCCCTTAACAAGGAGGAACTCGGGAATACATCCTTGTCTCCGCGTGCTTCTACTTTCGGTTATCTCTTTCCCTTAGTTTGTCTTTACTTGTATCTCTAATTGCCTAGTTGTTTTAGTTTGCTTCTCATATAGGTAAATTCACCGTAGTTGCATATCTATAGAATTTACCTTTGTGTTAAGCCTAAAATCAAAAAATAATTAAAAATTGGGGTAGCACCTATTCACCCCCCCCCCTCTAGGTGCCCATACGATCATTTCAAAAGCCTGTATAGTTTTGTAGATCATGGTGTGGATACTTGATGCTTCTCAATTGTTTTGAGATGTTAAGTTGAATGCTTAAACTTGCTGGTTATTTGAGTAGAATTGATTAGTAAAGAAATATGGTTGAAAGCTTGAAATTGTGTGGTTTTTCACAGTTGTTAATTCATAGTGCTAATCTTTCAATCAAAAGAATTGTTTGGTCAACAAGGGAGACGGTGTTTGGTTGAATTATTGAATATGTTTGGTTGATTCGAGTTGTATGTCGATATGGTATAGTTCTATGGTGCCCATTATATATTTATGCGCGCATGGATAACATCATAGGGTTTGTAGTACATGAAGGAGGCCGGGGGGTAGGGCTGCCGGAGTGACAGAAACCTAAGCCCCTGATACGTCTCAAACGTATCTATAATTTTTGAGTGATCCATGCTAGTTTTGTGTTATTGTCACATGTTTTTACTGTCATTTATATCATTTTTATGCATTTTTTCGGACTAACCTATTGACAAGATGCCAAGTGCCAGTTCCCTGTTTTTGCTGTTTTTGTATTTCAGAAAATTTACTTCTGGAAATATTCTCGGAATTGGATGAAAATTTACGGAGATGCGACGGAAGGCACCAAGACACCAAAGGGCAGCCCTGGGGGCCACCCACAGAACAGGGGCGGCCAGCTGCCGCGGCCTGGGGGCCACCCGCGGGTGGCGCCCGCCCCTGCCTGTGGGGCACCTCCTCGGCCCCCTCCGACGCCTATAAAATCCCTTTTAATCTAAAAACGTCGTGGCGGCCATTATTTTCCAGAAAACTCGACCCCGACGCGCCGTCACCGAAAACCCTAGTTCGGGGTCCAATCTAAAGCTGATCCCGGCACTTTGCCGGAGGGGAGATTGATCCCGGAGGGCTCTTCATCGCCATGCCTTCCTCCGGGATGATTTGTGAGTAGTCTCACCTTGGACTACGGGTCCATGGCAGTAGCTAGTTGCTAATCTCTCTCTCTTGTGCTTCATGTCTTATGATCTTGTGAGCTGCCTAACATGATCAAGATCGATTATTGTAATGCTATGTGATGTGTTTGCTGGGATCCAATGGATTATGAAGTTATGTTCAGATTGTGCATGATTCTTATATGAGTAATTTATGTTCTTGCATGCTCTCCGATGTGCGTAGTTACTTTGGCCAAGTGATTGTGTGTATCTGCAAGAGAGGGTATTTATGCTAGATAGTGGGTCATGCCCCCTTTTGTTCCTGGGCACGAGTGATAGAAACGTCTAAAGGCAAGGGTGTGCTGTTTCTACTAAGGGTAAAACAGCGGTGTTAATGTCTCTTTTGATATTAGTATTGCTTACTTCATGCACTTTACTTAATGCAACTGTCTGTTGCTTGCAACTTAATACCGTTGGGTGACAGGCTGGATAGCGATCCCACGGTGAACTTTTTAGACAAAGACGCAGTTGGACTCAACGGTCTTTGTTCCTTGTCGTGATGCCTCCATAAATATTATCATGTCCTTTTTATCATAGCTAAATTGGGTTTGTGTCATGATCTTTGTCAATTGCCTAGCTGTAATTCGTTCCCCCATCACATGCATATTTTATTTACTTGAGAGACTCCACTAGTGAACCCATGGCCCCCGGTCCATCTTTTTACATTGTTTACAACCTCATTTACTTGCTTTTAATCATCATTATTCCTCTGGTCACTTTTCATATTTTATCTATTTCTCCATACAATTAACCACTTTGTTTTCTGCGAGACCGGAAAGATTGACAACCTTTCCGCCGCTGGGGGCAAAGTATTTTGGTTGAGTATGTGCAGGTCCGCGTCTGTTGAAGGTCAAGCGCCAGAGATCTTCAACATTCACCTCGTTGTTGATTTCAAAGTCCTACTGGTTCGATAAACCTCAGTTCGTTAAATGAGGGAAAACTGCTACTAGCTGCAATTCCGCTTTCGCTTGGGGCACCACCCAACTTATTTTAATACAGCAGCAGCCCCATCCCGGGTTTTGACATTGTATGGGATAAAGAGGACCATATGATCTTAATGCTATGGTTGGGTTTTAACTTAATGAATGTTAGTAGTTGCGGATGCTTGCTAATGTTCCAATCATATAGTACATGTAATCACAAGTAGTTGAGAACATGTATGCTTTGCCTCTCCCACATAGAAAACTGCATCGAAGACAATGAATCGAGTAGCTTCACTAATTAATTATGGAAAATTCCGCCATGCCTTCCACCACTTTTCCACACTAATGGTTCTGTTACATTATGTCACTTTATGTTACCTTATTGCTGCAGCAACTAACATTTACTTTCTTATTCTTTATTATCTTGCAAAGCTATCCTTTCATACCCATTTTATTCCTATAGTTTTATTTCCTAGATAGAGCAAATGTTCGGTGTGCGTAGAGTTGTGTCAATGGTTGATAGAACTTGAGAAGATATTAATCCTACCTTTAGCTCCTCTTGGGTTCGACACTCTTACTTATCGAAAAGGCTACAAACGATCCCCTACACTTGTGGGTTATCAAGAGCAATACCACAACCAAAAGTGCATCAATGTCCTCTCTCTTAAATGGCACCACCACCACCAATTGGCATCATTTACCTTGCGTGCATTTCCAGCACGTTGGTGGTGGCGCAGGTGGACGATGTTGGCTCAGGCTCCAATGACATCGCCGGTGCCCGGGAAGTCGCGACGCAGCTGGACGTGCGGGTGCAGGGGAAGGTCGGGATGGCCTTTACGACTCTTGCGCTCTCATGGCCCCACGGTGTTGCGTGTCGGCCTCATCTTTTTCGTATCGTCATGACGAGGGCGATGGAGGGGGATATACCTCCTCAATCGCGTCGACGGTGGCATGGGGTGGGGGTGCAATGGTGATACCAAACCTAGGCATCGTGCAACGTTGGGCTTGGTGGCGATCGTGTTAGGATGTCCGACGGGCGCGGGGTCAGTGGACGTGAGGCAGCGACATCAACCCTGGCCATCGCATAGCCTTGGGATTAGCCGCGACCACACCGAGAAGAGGATGTGCCACGGGCGCGGGGGTACGGCCGCGACAGCAACCCTAGGCATCGCGCAACCTTGGGCTTGGCTGCGGCTGCGACAGGAAGAGGGTGCGGGACAGATGTGGGGTCAACTGGGGCTTTGGGAAGGTTGTCGGTGAGACCTCCATGATCAGTGAAGTTGCCGAAGACGGCCGCGGTCAGTATCAGGGAAGAGGAGGGGGACTTTCCTGCTTGGTTGTTGCCCCTCCTGCGTAGTTTTGGCAATTTAGGAATCAGACTTTGCATTATCATAGTTGACAATTAGAAGAGAACTCTTAGTTAGAGCATCTCCAAGAGCAATGCTATTTGGGATTTGCATATACCTGATATAGTAAGAGGAGAGAGAAGATTTAGCAACCCAAAACTTTTTTGCCCAAGAGCCTTGCTATAAGATTTAGTAATCAATTCAATAACATGTCGGGAGCGGGGTTGCGCCCGCGGTAGCATGATCCACCTGTCAATGGGACAAAATCATGTAGGGGACCACCTTTTTGGTTTGTATTTGCGGATTTGTCAATTGTGAGCTAAACTTTAGCAAGCTCGCTATAATTTCTGAGCGGGGACCACTTATATAAATGCTTTGGGGCTTCTATTCTGGTCTAGATTGTTAAAAATATAGTTTTTACAAATTTAGGGTAAATATACCAATTTTCTTGGAGATGCTCTTAGCTTCTGGGACCATTTTTGGCAATCCTCTTAGAGCTCCAATTTTTCTACCAATTAGGGTCCCATATACTAAGTCTGTGTTGAATATATGAGCAATTTAGCATATGATTTAATCCACGAAAATAGGAAACTATTCACGACGGGAAAAATGAGTATTAAACTAATCATGTGATCTACTAATACAATAGACATAGAGATCAAATCTACAACCAATACTATGAATAGAAACTGTAATATGATCTCGAACAGTAAGGACAGAAACACATACAGTGCAGCGGGAGTGGAACCGCTGGCATCCCTGTTGTCACCCATGTCATCGATGAAGAGGTTGCCGAGGTCGGAGAAGAAGACGTCGTTGGGGAAATAGTCGTTGTCAGTAGTCGCGCGAGTGCGCTCTCCAAAAACCCGATCGCCCCTCTCCCGTACAGGAAACATCTGAAAGAACAAACGATGTCCGAGATGTCGCCTAAGGGGGGGGGCATAGGCGATTAACACTTTTTCTATTTAGGGGCTTGATAATTGCGGAATAAAACTATGTGTTTAAATTAACAAGCCAGCAACCTAAAATTCTAGGTTTACCTAAAGTGCACCAACAACTTATGCTAAACAAGGCAAGCAACAAGGTGATAGCAAGATATATAAATTCAAGCATGAAGGCTATCACAATGTAAATTGCATAAGTAAAAGCTCGGTATAGAAATAACCGAGGCACGCGGAGACGAGGATGTATTTCCGAGTTCCTCCTTGTTAAGGGAGTACGTCTCGTTGGAGGGGTGTGAGCTCGCCACAAGAGGCCTACTCAAGATGCCACAAAGGCCTCACCCTATTCTCCGATGAACCTCACCCAAGGGATTGGTTCACCTTCCACTATCGGAATCCTTCGAGGCGAATTCCAGAGCCCTTTTACACCGTTCTTGGGGCACACACCCACAACTCAATTGGGGGCTCCCAAACTCGTGCCGAAGCTTCACATCTCGAAGTATTCGTGGCACCTCCAAACCGTATAGGGTACACGATGCACCCAAGAGGCACAAAGCTCTTGGGAACACAATGCACCCAAGAGTAACAAGCTTCTCAACCTTCAACTTCATGTATCACCGTGGAGAGAGCAACCCGATGCAACTAATGCAAGAGGCAAGAACACACAAAGTGATCAAGTCCTTCACTCTCAAATTCCAACCAAGCAACAAATGCTTTGGGGGGAATAAGAGAGGAAGAACAAAGGGGATGAACACAAAGCAACCCCAAAATCTAGATCCACTAGGTTCCCCTCACTTAGAGGAGATTTTGATTGGTGGAAAGGTAGATCTAGATCTCCTCTCTTGAATCCCTAAATTTGGGCAAGAATCATTGGAGGGATTGAGAGGAATCAAACTCACAAGGTTAGCAACAATGGAGGTGAGAGGAAAGCAAGTGAGCAAGACCAGCAACCAGGTTTTGGGGAGGGAGGAGACTTTTTATAGCCTCCCCCAAAAACTAGCCGTTGGAACCTGTCCAGGCCGGAGACTCCAGACTAAGTGGCCGGAGACTCCGGTCTGCTGGATCATCGAGGAGGGCCGGAAAGTCCGGTCCAGGGGGCGGAGACTCCGGGGACCCTCCGAGGGGTGCTCCGGACCCCTACCAGAGCCGCACCACACAAAAGCGACACGGCTGAGAAAAGCACAGGGCCGGAGATTCCGGGTCCCTTGGGCCGGAGACTCCGGTGGGGCCGGAGACTCCACCCCATATCCGGGGTACCTCCGGACCGAGTCCAGAGACGCACCACACAAAAGCGACACGGCTGAGAAAAGCACAGGGCCGGAGACTCCGGTGGGGTTGGAGACTCCGCCCCATCTCCGGGGTACCTCCAGACCAAGTCCAGAGACGCACTGATGGGGGGATACTTTATAGGTAGGCCCATGGACCCGGAAAGTAGACCCGTCAAGACCAAGAAGGCCAAAGCCGAGTCACGTATCAAGTCGCATGGGTTGGGCTGGAGACAAGCCGACCAAGGCCCATGACGGAGAAGGGACCCGCCAGGAAGGAGTCCAAGTACAACCCGGAGCCCTAACTTGAAAGGCCAAGACGTAGAGTAGGACTCCGGGTTCTAGTATGACTCGGTGTAGATTGTAAGTCCAGAGACCCGACCACCTTTATAAGCGGGGTCCTGGACCTTAGATAGATAAGTTCTAAACAATCCAGAAAGACCAGATCCATAGTCGCCGACTCCCCAGAGAGGAGCCGGAACCCTGTAATCGAGATCAGATCTAGAGCAATAAAGAGAAGCAGGAAGTAGGTCTTTACCTCTAATCAAGAGGGGCCGAACCTGGGTAAAATCTGTGTCCCTAGGCGAGATTAATCTCTCCTACGTACTTCGTGCATCGATGGCCCCAGAACTCACCTTCCCAGAAGGAGGACTTGCCGTGACAACCCCACGACAGTTGGCGCCCACCGTGGGGCAGGAGATGCGTGGAGTTGAGATCGTGGGAGCCGCTCACCGGGCCATGGAGAAACTTGCCATCAGACGAGTCTACACTGATGAGCATGGAGAAACCGAGATAGACGACTCCGGCTGGACTCCAGAGATGGAGGAAGTCGACGAGGGTTATCAGTTTGTTTTTGGAGGGATCAACGTGTTCGTCGGCATGGTTTGCGCGTCGGTCTCCGTGCTAACTCGGCGGAATCAGTGTCAGAGCCAACAACTGTTGTCGAGTCCGACGGCGAGGAGTCGGTCGGGACATCAGAAGTCGGCATCATCGCCGAGCCAAAGGAACAACTTGTTGTCAACCATGAAAAGGAGTCGCTGGCGGAGCCACTTATGGAGCCAGACTACGACGCCGATTCAGAGTCTATCTTGCCCTTGTTCGAAGATCGGCTTGGGTATGGAATTGAAGAGGAGGATTACGCGGAGTCGCCAGTACGCGGCCGCGTCGTTGGAGTCTACATGTCTGGGAACGGCGGAAATCAGTTTGATCCAAGTCTGCTAAGAAAGGAAATCAATGCAAGCAACGCAGCAGAACGGGCGGCCGAGTTAGCCAGCGCGCGTGCTGCGATGGAGAGGCAACTAGCAGAAATCAACGAGGCAAACCGCAGATTAGCAGAAGAGCGGGCCCGGGTCCAGACTGAGGCCCAGGTTGTAAGGAGTCGCCAAGAGGAACTCACCTCTATTCAGCATCGCAGGGCGAGGAGTCGCCTGCGTGGCGGAGTCATTGTCAACCCTACTGCCTTGTTCAACACACCCACTGGCCCAAGCGCAGGAGTCGGGCTAGGGAGCTCATCAGCTGCGGGAGGCGGTGAAGGAGGAGGAGCAACACCACCACCACCACCGCCAGAAGGACCCGGCGGCAACGGTACCAACGGACCGCCACCTGAAGGAGGAGTCGGAGGAGGATCAGCAGGTGGTATGGGACCTCCACCTGGCAGGTTTCGTATGCCAGAGGGGCACTACTCTAACCCAATGGACAACGTTCACGCGGCAACTATGAGGCTAGAGAACATTGAGATACCAGACGGAGCAGCGGGAGAGGAGACCCGCCGTGCTATTGAGATGCTGAAGACAGCAATGACTCAGCAAGCTCTTTATCCAGCGTTTCCAGATGCAAGTAGGCTACACTCGACACCGTTCAACTCTGGCACGAGGAGTCGGCATGACGAGTCTCACCCGGCCAACTCTACAAGCGCAAGGCGCCGTGAACAAGAGAGGAACAGGGTCATCATACCAACTGCCTCACGAGCTCAACTGGTGGTTAGGGAGGCGGCTAGGGCACGGGAGGCTGAGAGGGACAGAGCCCTAGCTGGTCCAGATAACCAGCCTCAGCCAACCCGCGCTCACACAGAAGTGACTTTTCCTAGTACCTCTCCTTCACTAACAGGACCAGAGTGCCTGTCAGATGCCATCAGGTCCGAGTCTTTTCCCAGCGACTTCAAGGAGCCGCGCAAAGTTCCCAATTACGAGCCCAACATGGACCCGACTTCCTGGTTGGGTACATACGAGATGGCGATGAGTATCCGCAATGCCACAGGTAATCTGTGTGCCAAATTCATGTATCTTATGATGGAGGGAGCAGCCAAAGTGTGGATGCGGAACTTGCCTCCTAGATCAATCAACTCTTGGGAGCAGTTGAAGTCGGCTTTCATACAGAACTTTCAGGGAACATGCAAAAAGCTTAGTACCATAGAGGACTTGGAGCGGTGTGTTCAGAGAAAGGGCGAGTCTGCAAGGCATTGGATGAAGCGGGTCTCGGAGATCATCAACTCATCGCAAGGACTCCCAACAATTTCAGTGTTAATGGCAATGGAGAGAAATTGTAGCTACAATCCCTTGAGCTGGAAGCTGGGTCGCATGAAGGAGAGCCTGAATCAAGGTATTCCCCTTACGATCGGCGAGATCATGGCAGGTGCTAATAAGCATGCTGCCACTGACAAAACAAAGGATCAGGAGGAAGGGCCCAAAGGACATGGTGGCAATAGTCAGAACCAGAATCAAAACCAGAACCAGAACCAGGGAAGTAACAAGCGGCCATATGGAGACAACTCTGACCTAGTGGCTAACAGAAACACTGGGGTCAGACGCAAGGACAACAATTCTCAAGGGTATCAGGGAGGTAGGCCGACCACAGAGGAGGTTCTGGCGAGTCCATGCCCTAAACATGCCAGAAACGGCAAGTGTGGTCACACCTTGGGACAGTGCGTAGATTTGCAGCGTGCTAGATTACCAGGACCAGGAAATAGAGGCAACAACAATGGATATAGAGGAAACAATGGTGATGGAGGACCCGGCAACCACGGTGGAGGAGTCGGCAATAACCCTAACCAACCTCAGGGAGGAGGTAACCAACAGGGCGGGTTCCAGCAGAACAGGAGCCTCTGGGACTCTTCATATGCTTAGTCAGCTCTGCTTGTTTCTGGGCGTCTCCAGAAATAGCTCTTGAAGGAGTGGGTGCAGCAGGAGTCTTCAAAGTGGGCTCAGCACCAGGAACAGGAGCCGCTGGCGACGAGGAACTCGGCCCAGTAGAAGAGGATGGTACACCAGCTGGGTCCTGTGAGGGGCGGCCAAAGTTTACGATCTCAGGAATCCCTAGACCAACCCTTTTGTTCTCCAAGTCATAATGGTGAACCCATACCTCAGGGTCCATCTTGTTGGCTATCTCACAAGCATATGGCCGCACCAGCTTTTCCTCAGCCTTGAAGTCATCCTGGGTGAAGGGTTTGCCATCTTCGTGTTGTTCTGGCTTTCCCATAGTAAGCAGTGCCGACTCTAATACAGTGGGGTAATAGCTGTGAGCTAGGGCAAGGATTCTGATGGATGCTCTCCTCAAAGAAGATTGTTTCCACATCCGCATATACCCTGGTGCCCTAGACAACTCATCCACCAAACGCTCAGGCTCCTTGGGGCACTTGCCCTTGGCATTCAAATACTTGACCACAGCACGGGCTCCTTCTTGCAGCCCATGGCAATAACATGCAATTGCTTGCTAGTGGGCAGCTCGAGCTTTGGGGAGTCAGCCCCTGCAGAAAGGAAATCAAAGAGCGACAATTTTAAAAGCAATTCAGAAATATGCAAAAAGGAAGTAAGCAAAAAGTACAAACTTACCGAATATATGTTGGCACATGGCCCCAATGCCTTTGCGGCAGGTGTCAATGATAGCTTTCAGGTCATTGTGTGCCTTTTGAGCAACTCTTTTGGCATCAGCAGATTCTTTCTTCACCTGCTCCAGTTGAGCAGATAAAGCTTTCAACTCCTTCTCCAATTGAAGAGAGTGCTCTTTATCAGCTTGAGCAGACCTGGAACTAGCAGCTGTCTGGTCTTCCAGCTCCTTCATATCTCTCTTCATCTTGGAGACAAGGCACTGCAATCACAAGTCAAATTTTTACAAGTCAGAATTTACAAGTCAGCTTTACAAGTTAAGCAGAGAACTCATGAGCTCCAAGTCGTTACAAGTCAACAACTTGGCGCTTGGGGGCTACTCAGGAGTCAATTTTTTCTTTTACAACCATCAGGCATGGGTCCTAGTCAACAAGTCATCAGCTCCAAGTCGTCACAAGTCAACAACTTGGCGCTTGGGGGCTACTCGCAGAACAGAAATTTTTCATCTATAAGCTAAGTTCCAGATTAATTACATGTATTTGTAGCTCCAAGTCGTCGCAGGCTGACAACTCGGTGCTTGGGGGCTACTCGTGGAAAAGTTTCTAGTCCAAGGACCCGACAGACAGCAAATTAACAGCCCCGAGTCCTAGTAGAGCTAAGGACTCAGTGCTTGGGGGCTACAGTGTGCAAATTTTCCTACATAACAGTTGAGTTCAATTTCAAAGCAAAAGCACCTATCTTAGTCACAAGTCACCACAGACAGGTGCTTGGGGGCTACTGCAATAGGAGGGTGCCAGAAAGCATAAAGGGCAGAAGTCAAAAGGCTTACGTTGTGAATCATGTGAAGAGATCTAAGAGCCGCTTGCTCATCATCCTTTAGCCTGGCAGATTGATCGTTCAAGTCGACCGCTTCAGCATAAGCTTCAGAGAAGGACATGTTATCAGCCACCCGGAGTCGGCTATAGTCAATAGATGACTTGGTCTTGATGATTGGTGGAGTTGTAGGAGTCGCCTTCGAAGAAGTCGGGTGAGCTTGAGGCGCGGCGTCAGGAGTCTCAGTCCCAGAAGAAGGCTGGACTATCAGTGGAGTCGCCGCCCGAGTCCTTGAAGGGGACTCGGGAACGGTGGGAGCCGTAGTTGCACCAGTAGTTGCAGGAGTTGGGGGACCTGTCCTCGTGCTTGTGGTTTGAGAACTCGAAGGAGGGATGGGTCCACGAGCAGAGGTGACATCAGCCATGCCTGGGAGCTTGGTTACCTTGATACAAGGTCGAGCCCTGAGATAGATAGAGTCAGAAGTCAGTAGTGAATCTAGTGAAAAGGAAATACAGAAGTCATATAAGTACAAATAAGCACAAAAGTCATACCCAATGTTGGTCTCAAGGTCCAAGGAGGCCTGAGAGTCAGAAGATGGCATGGACATGCCAAAGTGGTAGGAGTCGGCCTTCTCAGGAGGGGAGGTCGACTTCCTTTGATGGGAAGTTGGCAATGGATCCGGAGCATCTACGGGTCCATCAGAACGTAGCTTCCTCTTCCTGGAAGCAATGACGCTCTGCGTGGATTCTTGAAGTTTAGAAATGGAGCCGCTTGATCCCAAGACTCGAGAGTGAGGTACCTTGGGGACGGCCGCCCGAGACTCATTCCTAACAGGAGATGAGGAACGACTCTTCGCGCCTGAGGACTCCTCAGAAGAAGTCGGCTGCACAGTTGTAGGACTTGACGCCGCATGTTCCTGCTCGGAGACAGGAGCCTCTTGAGATGACTCCTCTTCAACAACATTTTCGGTAGGAGCCTCTAGAGAGGACTCCTCATCATCAACATCATCTTCAACGGGAGCCCCCTGAGAGGACTCCTCGTCATCGTCATCAGTGTCTTCTTCCACAGTGGTTTGTTCTGTGACAGGAGTCTCCTCCTCAACCTCAGCTTCAGCTTCGGCTTCAGCTTCAACTCTAGTTCCAGCTTCAGAGGCTGGCTTCCAGAAGGGGTCAGTTAGCTGCACAAGAGTCAGGGAGGTTGAGTTAGCAAACGAGACAGAGAAAAGCAAGTTAAAAACGCAACAAGGTGTAAAGCTTACATTAGGAGCCGGATTGGTGGAGCAGAAGGGCTGGAGCCCAAAGTGTGTCTGGTCCTTCACAGGCTTCCCAGTCATCTTTTTGATGAGCCGACCAAGCTCAGGACCATCTGACAGCTTCTCTGTCACTCGGAGGTCGTCGCCCGCACAGCGAGTATATGTGCAAATAAGCCGGGTCCTGTGACTCAGCGGCTGAATCCTCCAGGTGGTCCAGCAGCGGACCAGGTCCATGTTCTCCAGGTTGTGGGATAGAAGGGCCCGGATCCTAGAGATTAAAGACTCGACCTTTGGCCGGGCGGCCTCCGGACATCTAGCCTTCATAAGGGGAGTCGCCTCGAGGTGATCCTCAGAGAATAATGGGAGTTTGGGTTCATCTGCAGGAGAGGTATCCTTGCAGTAAAAGAAAGTTTTCTGCCAATCTTTGATACGATTAGGAAAGACAGGCTTGGGAAAGACAGAGTGCAGGCGCCGCATTGCAGAAGGGGGCCGCCGGAAGTTTCAGGTTGAGGATTGCAGTAAAAGAGCTCAAGCCAGAGATCAAGATCTGGCTTGATTTGGAGGTAGTCCTCACACAAGGTGACAAAATTAGACAAAGTGAGAATGGAATTGGGAGCTAAGTCGTGAATCCGCAGCTTGTAGAAGTCGAGGAGCTGGCGGAAGAAGAGATTACCCGGAGGCGTGAATCCGCGGAACAGGTGCTCTGTGAAGATCACCACCTCATCCTTCGCGGGAGCAGGCACCACTTCATCCCCTGGGGCCCGAGCCTTCACATTGGAAGGAATAAGGCCAGTCGACCGGTGCGTCTTCAATTGCTCAGCCGTGATCGTAGATCCGCCCCAATCGGCGGAGATCGAGCGCTTGGAGGAAGGAGCTTTAGCGGCGGCGGCCGCGGCGGCGATGTCAATTGTCCTGCTCGACGAGGGGGCCTTAGCCTTGGAAGCAACCTTGGCGCGCTTGGGTGCCATGGCGAGCGAGCGGTGTGTGCTGAGCGCGGGAAAGAGATGAGCGCAGAGAGAAAGGGGAATTTGAGGTGAAGGGGCAAGTGAGGGTTTAGAGACCTAACCCTTCGCAATTTTATAAAGGGGTAAAAACCCTAGAGAGCTACAGTCATGACCCACGGTAAATTGTGAATAACGATTCAGTAAATGAGAAGTTGAAAAGGGTATAACAGAAAAAAACTAAAGTCACAGAAGTGGAAGGAGCCGGCTTGTCTCAGAATGGCGAGTCCTGTGACAATGAGAGTCAAGTTATTCAGTCCTTGTTCGCAAGAGTCATAACAAACTCGGCCAGCTAGTGCAAAGGCAAGGGTGGTGGCTTGAGCAAGGAATGAGGATGAACTCATTTTATATGTGTGATGTGTTTTTATGCAGGAATTCATCTTGGAGCTAGCAGCAGGCGACTTCTGAGTTGATGACTCAGATTGAAGAAGTTGAACCAAGGAGTCAACCCAAGGAGTCAGAGGAAGCCGCAAAGCTGCGCCCAAGATAAATTCGGGGGCTACTGATGGGGGGATACTTTATAGGTAGGCCCATGGACCCGGAAAGTAGACCCATCAAGACCAAGAAGGCCAAAGCCGAGTCACGTATCAAGTCGCATGGGTGGGCTGGAGACAAGCCGACCAAGGCCCATGACGGAGAAGGGACCCGTCAGGAAGGAGTCCAAGTACAACCCGAAGCCCTAACTTGAAAGGCCAAGACGTAGAGTAGGACTCCGGGTTCTAGTATGACTCGGTGTAGATTGTAAGTCCAGAGACCCGGCCACCTTTATAAGCGGGGTCCTGGACCTTAGATAGATAAGTTCTAAACAATCCAGAAAGACCAGATCCATAGTCGCCAACTCCCCAGAGAGGAGCCAGAACCCTGTAATCGAGATCAGATCTAGAGCAATAAAGAGAAGCAGGAAGTAGGTCTTTACCTCTAATCAAGAGGGGCCGAACCTGGGTAAAATCTGTGTCCCTAGGCGAGATTAATCTCTCCTACGTACTTCGTGCATCTATGGACCTAGAACTCACCTTCCCAGAAGGAGGACTTGCCGTGACAACCCCACGACACGCACCACACAAAATTTTTCGGCAGCGAAAACAAGAGATGTCGAAGACTCCGGTCATTTGGGCCGGAGACTCCGGGACATCTCCGGGGTAGATCTAATAGAAAAATCAGAACCCCATAACTTTTGCAAATGAACTCCGTTTTCGATAATCTTGGACTCGTTGGAATCATCACAATGAACACAACAAGATTATGCAGAGAAACATCATAGTCCAATAATATATTGTAAAACCAAATGGGGAAAGTTTAAAAGCACTTTTTTGCAAACCGAAAGTTTAAAAGCTCTTTTTCGCAACACCAACTCTTCTTCTTCTTAATAGGCTCCTCAACTTGAGGAGCATTGGCTTGAGTCTTCTTAGGAGGTGGCCGTTGGTCAAATTGTGGTTGAGCACGAGATTGAACAAGAGGCCGCTTCCCTAGTTGCTTCTCACTAAGAGGCTTTTTCTTCATTGGGCAATCCCAAACATGGTGCCCTTCTAGCTTGCACTTGAAGCAAATGATGTTGGCCGGATTCTTGATTTGAACTTGACCCTTCTTCTTCTTCTTCTTCTTCTTCTCAACCTTGGACTTGTTCTTGTTGTTGGAATTGAATCCAAGTCCACTCTTGTCATTGGGGGATTGTTGCACACTCAACATGTTGTCAAGTGCACGCTTCCCTTCATGATGCTTTTCCAAGCCTTTCTTCATAGAAGTGACTTTGGCCTTGAGCTCTCCTCTTTTCTCTACATGGTTAGGGATAACACAACAACTAGAGGAGGTAGATGCATCATTGTTAGAGCAACAAGGCAAAGAAAGTAATTCATCACATGATGTACCAACATTTTTAGTGGATGAACTACTAGGACTAGCACATGGCAATATAGCATTTTTGGTTAAAGTTGTGCTATCATCCACATGAGGCTCACAATATGTTACCTTGGTGGTGAGGGCCTGATGAGCTAACTTTAGACTAGCATAGAACGCTAGAAGATCATCATTAGATCTAGATAGCTTTTCATGACTTTCTTCCAACTCCCTATACTTGCTAGTTAGCAACTCAAGTTGAGCCCTTAGCTCAACATTCTCCTTCAAAGTAGATGCTTCACAAGAAATAGAGTTAGTAGCACAAGCATCATTTACATTAGGAATAGAGGAAGACAACTTGGCAAGATCATCATTTAATCTAGCATTTTCATTTTTCGTGACTTTATATTTAGCATGAGCATGGTCACGTTCTTTAATGATTTTAGCAATTATTTCATTATGAGACTCCTCGATAGATTCTAATTTCTCCTCCAGAGAAGCTCGAGTCTCATGCTCTTCCTCAAGAGCATCTTCTAACGATGCCTTTTCCATAGCATCATCTCTTTCGATCTTACCCTTTTCTTCAAGGCTTGCTTCCAAGGCCTCAATAGTCTCCCCGCGCTCAGTTAGCGCCTCCGTGATTTCAAAGAGAATAGCTTGAGCATTTTTATTGTTAGGGAGGGCTTTAAGAATCATTAGACCTTTATTTTGTAGGAGAGCATTAACCTTTTCCACATCATCTTCTTCATCAATATTATCATTATCATTACCATTGTCATTACTAGAAGAAGATTTAGCCATAAGGCAATGAGTGATGGATGAAGAAGAATAATTAATTTTGAACTACTCAAGTTCAAATCTTGTTCCACAATTAATTGGGTTTCCACTACATTATTATTCATGCAAGATTTAGAGGGAACACAAGCATTTTTATCATTGGAACAAGAAAAAGCAAGCATATCATCATTAGATTTATCTAAGCAATTTTTGGATGATATACAAGGACTATCAACACTAGAATGTATGACATTTGGAGTGCTAGAAGAGTTTAAGTCTAAAGATGAGGCATTGCAACAAGATAGAGATAGAAGATCATCATAAAAGAGCTCAGTATCAATATTGCAAAGCCTATCACTACTCACCATTACATTGGTTTGTGGCTTACCACATTTTGGTGAAGTAGACAAAGACGAGAGCTCGTCACGGCCGGAGGTGGAGGGAGAGCAATCATCCTCAATAGAGTTGGACACTCCATATTTTTCTTGTAGCTTGGTCCAAATCTCATGAACATCCCGGAGAGGCATGATTGACTCGAAAACTACAATACTCACAAATTTGCAAAACTCATTAGAAGCTAGAGCATCTAGATATAAGTTTTTCTCATCCTCTAACGTCGTACTTTCGTAATCCTTTGGAGGAGAAAAACCTATATCTAAGATACGCTCAATATTGGGGTCCAAGACCCGTAAGTGATTAAGCATATGAGTTTTCCAAACATTAAAATTTGTGCCATTAAATCTAAACAAGGAATTGTGCACTAAATCCCTAGACGACATCTTTACTCTCTAGGCGGTAAAGCCAAACAAGAGAGACGAGGCTGTGATACCAATTGAAAGAACAAACGACGTCCGAGATGTCGCCTAGAGGGGGGGGGGGAATAGGCGATTACCACTTTTTCTATTTAGGGGCTTGTTAATTGCGGAATAAAACTATGTGTTTAAATTAACAAGCCAACAAACTAAAATTCTAGGTTTACCTAAAGTGCACCAACAACTTATGCTAAACAAGGCAAGCAACAAGGTGATAGAAAGATATATAACTTCAAGCATGAAGGCTATCATAATGTAAATTCCATAAGTAAAAGCTCGGGTATAGAAATAACCGAGGCACGCGGAGACGAGGATGTATTCCCGAGTTCCTCCTTGTTAAGGGAGTACGTCTCGTTGGAGGGGTGTGAGCTCGCCACAACAGGCCTACTCAAGATGCCACAAAGGCCTCACCCTATTCTCCGATGAACCTCACCCAAGGGATTGGTTCACCTTCCACTATCGGAATCCTTCGAGGCGAATTCCAGAGCCCTTTTACACCGTTCTTGGGGCACACACCCACAACTCAATTGGGGGCTCCCAAACTCGTGCCGAAGCTTCACATCTCGAAGTATTCGCGGCACCTCCAAACCGTCTAGGGTACACAATGCACCCAAGAGGCACAAAGCTCTTGGGAACACAATGCACCCAAGAGTAACAAGCTTCTCAACCTTCAACTTCATGTATCACCGTGGAGAGAGCAACCCGATGCAACTAATGCAAGAGGCAAGAACACACAAAGTGATCAAGTCCTTCACTCTCAAATTCCAACCAAGCAACAAATGCTTTGGGGGGAATAAGAGAGGAAGAACAAAGGGGATGAACACAAAGCAACCCCAAAATCTAGATCCACTAGGTTCCCCTCACTTAGAGGAGATTTTGATTGGTGGAAAGGTAGATCTAGATCTCCTCTCTTGAATCCCTAAATTTGGGCAAAAATCATTGGAGGGATTGAGAGGAATCAAACTCACAAGGTTAGCAACAATGGAGGTGAGAGGAAAGCAAGTGAGCAAGACCAGCAACCAGGTTTTGGGGGAGGGAGGAGGCTTTTTATAGCCTCCCCCAAAAACTAGCCGCTGGAACCTGTCCAGGCCGGAGACTCCGGACTAAGTGGCCGAAGACTCCGGTCTGCTGGATCATCGGGGAGGGCCGGAAAGTCCGGTCCAGGGGGCGGAGACTCCGGCCAGGCCGGAGACTCCGAGGACCCTCCGGGGGTGCTCCGGACCCCTACCAGAGCCGCACCACACAAAAGCGACATGGCTGAGAAAAGCACAGGGCCGGAGATTCCGGGTCCCTTGGGCCAGAGACTCCGGTGGGGCCGGAGACTCCGCCCCATCTCCGGGGTACCTCCGGACCGAGTCCAGAGGCGCACCACACAAAAGCGACACGGTTGAGAAAAGCACAGGGCCGGAGACTCCGGTGGGGCTGGAGACTCCGCCCCATCTCCGGGGTACCTCCGGACCGAGTCCAGAGACGCACCACACAAAATCGTTCGGCAGCGAAAACAAGAGAGGCCGGAGACTCCGGTCATTTGGGACCGGAGACTCCGGGACATCTCCGGGGTAGATCCAACAGAAAAAACAGAACCCCATAACTTTTGCAAATGAACTCCGTTTTCGATAATCTTGGACTCGTTGGAATCATCACAATGAGCACAACAAGATTATGCAGAGAAACATCATAGTCCAATAATATATTGTAAAACCAAATGGGGAAAGTTTAAAAGCTCTTTTTCGCAAACCGAAAAACCGTTTCTTTTGCAATTGAAGTCCGAATGAAGCAAAACCAATTTTGTTGGAAAGAGGACGACAAAAGCAACCTTTGAAAATGGCAAACTAGCAAAGGAGATTTTGCAAAGGGTTGGAAAGGTGAAACCTTCCAAAAGGATGAACCGGCAAAATCTCCAATACCGAAGATGCAAAAAAGAAGACGCATATGCAAACCGTTTTTGGTGATCTTAGCCTTGTCATAACACGCACGACAAGCACCAAGACCACACCACGATAAGAGTCAAATAAGAACCAATGAAGATGATCTCAAGGATGCAAGGATGCAAAGGGTTGAGCTCTACACGAACGATACGATCAAGTTACTCGGTCGAGAGCCCCTCTTGATAGTACGGTTATCTATCCTATAATCCGGTCTCTCACTAAGCATCATGAGACCGGTAAAAAAGAAACCCTATCAAGATCATACCTTTGCCTTGCGCATTAATCCACTTGAGGTCGATGGAGACGATCTTCATCTCCTCAAGACGAACCATCTTCTTGATTGCGTTTCGCTTGGTGAAGATTCACATGTGGCTCCCCCATACACCAAGATGGGAGAAGCACCACTTCGGCATATCTTCACTTGGCCTTTGTCTTGATGATGAACACCTTGGCCTTGATTAACAAATAATCTTCTTCCCTTAACCTCGACTCCAACACATGGAGAACAAGCAAGACCTTGACTCCAACAAATGGAGACAAGCAAGCTAATGGACACCTACAAATATAGCTCAATGCAAATATTAGTCCATAAAGATTGTCATTAATTACCAAAACCATGCATGGGGGCAACCATGCACTTTCAACATGATCACAAGAGGCGGGGTACTGAGATCACAATATTCTGGAACAGTGTGAAACCATATTTTGTGGCAGCTGCTAGGGTAGACGTCAGTCTGACTATATAACCCCACGTCCGAGTAGGTAACAGCCCCACGATCCAAAAGAATCGGTTAAGTGATTAACGCATCCGTTAATTACTAAATAATGACTCATTATTTATTCCGAATAGCAAAAATTAGACAACATGCATAGCTTAGTCCTCGACTCGGTTCATTCCCAAAACCTGACGCGACACGATGCGTGGCGAGGCGGACGATGGAGGAGGAGCATGCCTATTCTCACTGACGTACTAGTGGTAGAAAAGCTCACCTTATAAGGTGGTGGAACTCTCATCAGCATGAGACTAAACTTAGTCCCACCCTTTAAATGTATGAATGGACCATATAAATTTCAGAATTTAGTTGGACTTTAGACCAAAGATCCAATAATCGAATACTAGTAAATTCCAAAGTCTTTTGGAGACTCTCTAAGCGAAGACTCCCTTTGACGAAGTAAATCTCATCTAACATGGCCATTTGCATTAATTTTGAGATTGTTCCACCGTTCTTCGCCTCGCTCGTAAACCTCCGGTCTCCACCAATCACTACAGGAACGGCTAGCTATGCCAACGGCTTTTTGCCATCAGCATAGGCTAATTTGCCGTCGGCATAGCTTGTGCCGACGGTGGCCGTCGGCGTATTGCCCCGTAGGCATAGAGCCTTTTGTCGTCGGCATAGAGCAAGGCCGTCGGCGTAGATTCCGTCGCCATTTTATTTTCCAAAAAAAAATTTAAAAAATAAAAAAATCAACTTTTTTTTCTAATTATTTGTTTCAATTTTTTTCTTTCAAATTTCGAATTTTTCATTTTTTTTTCAAATTTCCCACTTAGCCACACACTTAATCTCAGGTCAAAGTATTTACCTTAGTCAAACTTCCCGTTCGGTCACCCATCCTCAGATTGCTCTAGCCCAAGCACGCTTAACTTTTGAGTTCCTTCTAAATTAGCTTCCAGATGAGATGTTAGAACTTACTAATATTAGTATCCTATCAACCATATTAACCCATGGGGCATGATGTTACACTTTTTATTGTTTAAATTTTGAAAATTTATTTGAATAAGTAACAATGATTATGTAATAATATGTTTTGAATAAATAACAATAAATTTTATTTTACTTTATTTTCTCCTTTTTACTTAATATGGAATAATTAATATCTTTAAATCCGTAAATCGAAATTTAACAAATAAAATGTCTAAATCGATTAGAAAAATGAGAGAAATCCAAATATGACATCCATATCATCTTTTTCATCATGTATATGACTTTTTGCAACATATTTTTGGTACTTGCTTAATAAAAAAAGTCACTTTGACACTTAAAAATGAAAAATGATATTTATAAAATATTTCAAATAATAATTTTTGGCAACAATGTTTGCCATACCAAGACACACTTATGTGTCAAATATGGGAACATTATCACAAACTATGCACGGGATGATCATATCTACGTCATTTGACTCGAAACTTATACATGTTTATATATGATTGATCTTTTTGTAAAGAAGTTTTTTGGTAACTTTGTCAAAACTCAGGTTTATCATTTTTCCTAGCAACTAGTACACATAAAAGGAGTCCATGCCAAAGGATTTAATTTATTGAGTACTTTTTCACTTTCTTTTATTTTGTTCAAAAAATGGTCAAAATGGTTGTCGTGCCTGTTCATCCAAAGGGGTCTCATTTTTGAAAACTATCGATGGTTCTGTGATATAACCACTACTGGTGTATCTTAAAATGATTTTTTAAAAAATTTCAGAGCAAACTATCACACACTTGTAGTTCAAAATTGAATTACTTTCGAAAAATAGGCATAAAGTCATTTAAATAGGCGAAATGAGGTAGAAACCGAGAAAATTCCTAATATTTCTGTATTATCGATAAAATATGGCCTACTTTGTGTGAAAATTGTATATGTGCCATTTTGCACCATATTTATCATACTTGCTTAACAAAAAATGTCATTTTTGACAATTAAAAAATGAAAAATGATATTTATAAATGTAATTTGAAAAAAATTAGTTCTGCAACATTGTTTTTCATACCAAGACACACCTATGTGTCAAATATGGACACATTATCACAAACTATGGCACGAGGATGATCATATCTACGTCATTTGACTCGAAACTTATACTTGTTTATAGATGATTGACCTTTTTGTGAAGAAGTTTTTTGGTATCTTTGTCAAAACTCAGGTTTATCATTTTTTCTAGCAACTAGTACACATAAAAGGAGTCCATGCCAAAGGATTTAATTTATTGAGTATTTTTTCACTTTCTTTTATTTTGTTCAAAAAATGGTCAAAATGGTCGTCGTGCCTATTCATCCAAAGGGGTCTCATTTTTTAAAACGATCTTTGGTTCTGTGATATAACCACTACTGGTGCATCTTAAAATGATTTTTTTAAAATTTCAGGGAAAACTATCACACACTTGTAGTTCAAAATTGAATTACTTTCGAAAAATAGGCATAAAGTCATTTAAATTGGCGAAATAAGGTAGAAACCGAGAAAATTCCTAATATTTCTGCATTATCATATGGCCTACTTTGTGTGAAAATTGTATATGTGCCATTTTGCACCATATATGTCGTACTTGCTTCACAAAAAATGTCATTTTTGACAATTAAAAAATGAAAAATGATATTTATAAACGTAATTTGAAAAAAATTAGTTCTGCAACATTGTTTGTCATAACAAGACACACCTATGTGTCAAATATGGACACATCATCACAAACTATGGCACGAGAATGATCATATCTACGTCATTTGACTCGAAACTTATACTTGTTTATAGATGATTGACATTTTTGTGAAGAAGTTTTTTGGTATCTTTGTCAAAACTCAGGTTTATCATTTTTCCTAGCAACTAGTATACATAAAAGGTATCCATGCCAAAGGATTTCACTTTTTGATTATTTTTCCACTTTCTATTATTTTTTAGAAAAAAATGGTCAAAATGGACCCGTGCCATGATTTGTGATAAAGTGTCCATTTTTGACACATAGGTGCGTCTTGGTATGGCAAACATTGTTGCCAAAAACAATTTTTAAAATATTATTATAAATATCATTTTCTATTTTTTAAGATTCAAAAGTGACTTTTTTATTAAGCAAGTATCACAAATATGTTGCAAAAAGTCATATACATGATGAAAAAGATGATATGGATGTCATATTTGGATTCCTCTCATTTTTCTAATCGATTTAGACACTTTATTTGTTAAATTTCGATTTATAGATTTAAAGATATGAATTATTTCATATTAAACGAAAAACAGGAAAAAAATAGGTATGGCGACGGCAAAGCCATCGGCGTAGCCCTGTGAAGCTGTGCCGAAAGCCGTCGGCGTAGCTCCATACGCTAGCCTACGACCCACCTATGCCGACGGTGGCCGTCGGCACAACCACCCTACGCCGACGGTGGCCGTCGGCCCTAATTTGACTACGCCGACGACATTCTTTGTGCCGACGGCCAGCTCGACCGGCTGGCCTGCCAGGAGGCTAAGCCGACGGCCCCGACAAATTGCCGTCGGCACATAGACCCATTCCTGTAGTGAATGGTGGTGCATGGCGCGGCCGCTGAGCTACGGTGAGATGTGACAACGCCGACCTACCTACGAGGTCGGTTTGGCAGCATGTCTCTATCACACACACGGTCCTCTGGTACAGGGCAAAGGGACAAACACGACCGCTAAAGTCTAGAGCGATTCCGAGTGCCACGTCGCGCCGTTCTGCTCCAGACATGCATCGCGCGGTGGCTGGGGATCCATCGGCCGCCGATCTTTCGTCGTCGATCGATCGATCGATCGTGTGGATTCAGCAGGGAAGAGAATCAAAACTCCATCGTACGTGGCACATGCTTGAGTCACGAGTCTCGGCAGCCACCCAGGGCGGGCAGAGGAGAGCACGTGTGCGTCGTCAGCGTCGTCTGGACTCTTGAAGACTTGCCCAGATTCTGTTTTCACCCTCGCGTCGATTGTGGAGCTAGGCACGCACGAGATCCACACAAACTGGAACCGCCGGAAGCGTTTGTGCGTATTCGCCGCCCAATAGCAGGCAGGGTAGCAATGCTAGTAGAACGAATCAAAGCATATGGGAGTTTGTATTCATATTCGCTTCGCGTACTCAGGGCATGTACAGCGGGAGACTCTTAATGAGGCGCTTAATTTGAGCAGTTACACTATACATGAAGCGTCGGTCGCCTGGGGTACTAATTTACACGCATAAATCAAGCGTCCGGCGCCTAATCAATCATCGACGCCAGCATAACTGTCAGGAAGCGCACAAAACGGCCGGGATTTTATTCCTAAGCGCCCCTCTAAGCGGCCGCGTTGTACGTGCCCTCACTCGAGTTGCGTACCGGCGAAATAAAACCTGACCACAGCTTCCCCTGAAAAAAATACTCTAGTACTAGTCTCAACCACAGCTTGTGTGCTAAACTTGTCGATACTGACGGGCGCGTAACTGCGTTTGTCACCCTACACGTCCACATCGATCCCCCTTCGACGACTGGTGGTTACAACTCCCCAGTTCTATGTACGCTTTCACGTGCATTGTGCTAGCACAGATTTCCTTTCGAAAGCTACCGACATATCATTGACACAGCACCACCACACGTCCACACGAGCTCGCGAACTGCTAGGAGTTTTAGCGTGTGTTTGGTTGCCGACGCCAGCCTGAGTGGGTTCGGATGGGTCACGATTTGGACCTGTTTGCTTGCACATGACCTGAACGGAACCACCCCACATGCACGAATATTCGCTAGAGATTCGCGATGGATCGACTCGGGAAAATCGGCCGCACCGTTCGGCCCACCTCCTCACCCACCACTCTCCTCACCTCCCTGTATCTCATTCTCCCCTCCCGAAACCCTCCTCTCACCCCTCCCGAAACCCTCCTCTCGTTCCTCTCTCAACTGGCGGCGGCGGGCGGCGGGAAGATCTCACCGGAGGACGGCGGACCCGGCTCGCATCCTCGCCCTCTTGCTGCACGCCTTGCCGCCCTCCTCCTGCTGGTTGCGTTGCGCTGCGCCGGTAGCCATGGAGGGCATGGGGTGAACCGGAGATTGGAGGAAGAGGGGAAGATTGGGGGCGAGCTCGAGGTAGGGGAAGATTGGGGGCGAGCTCGAGGTAGGGGAAGGACGTGACGACCACTGCATCCACTTCAACAGTTTCTCCTCTCTGCCCTATCAAATCTGATGGTGAGAATCTCCTTAGATCTGACCCTTACCCTCATTGCTTGATTGTCATGTTACATGTATGGTTGCATTTTACCTAGTTGTGTTGATGCTCACATATCTTATTTAGGAATGCCACTGTGAAGTTCAAACTTTTATTTTGTTGTTGCATTGTAGATGAACAGGCGGCAGAAGATGTTAGTTTTTGCGGCTGCGGCATACATGGCCATATCAATGATAATGTTGATTGTTAATTCTAGGAAAAGGAAGAGGAAAGAACGTCTTAGTATAACATATGGGCCAATAGAGGAGAGGGATAGGATGAGAATTGAATATCTTGACAATAAAATTTGGAAGAATGACACAAGTTGTGTGAACATGCTTAGGCTTGGGAAAGCAGCTTTCTTCAGATTTTGTAACCTCTTTAGAACTCGTGGCTTGCTTGTTGACACTATACATATGTGTGTGGAGCAGCAAGTAGCCACGTTCTTGAACACCGTTGGGCATAACCTTAGAAACAGGTTAGTGGGCACCAATTATGATAGGTCCGGTGAAACCGTTAGTCGATATTTTCATATTGTGCTTCACGCCATTGGTGAGTTACGAGAAGACTTTATTAGGCGGCCTTCATTGGCGACCCCATCAAAAATAGAAGGGAACCCACGGTGGGATCCATATCTTAAGGTATAAAAGTGACCAATAACTCTAATTTTTTGGTTTGTTGCTTCAAAATTCTTAAATTTCTTATCTTTGACCGAATAGGATTGTGTTGGAGCTATTGATGGTACACATGTACGAGCGTCCGTTACTAAGGATATGGAAGCAACTTTCCGTGGTAGAAAGTCCCACCCTTCCCAAAATGTGCTTGTAGCCATAGATTTTGATCTTCGGTTCACATACGTTTTGGCTGGTTGGGAGGGAATGGCACATGATGCACTCGTCTTGAGAGATGCGTTAGAACGACCAAATGGTTTACGTGTCCCACAAGGTAATATTGCACTAGCACTAGCCATCTATTCCATATATTCTTATATATCAATGTCACCCACTCGTGCCTCATATGATAGGAAAATTCTACCTAGTTGATGGTGGATATGGAGCCAAAAAAGGGTTCTTGCCTCCTTTTCGTGGTGTGAGGTACCATTTGAATGAGTGGGGTAACAATCCCGTCCAAAATGAAAAGGAGCTGTTCAATCTTAGGCACTCCTCTCTTCGTGTGGGTGTAGAGCGTGCAATTGGGTCTCTCAAGAGGAGGTTCAAAGTTCTTGATGATGCCACTCCATTCTTCCCCTTAGCAACTCAAGTAGATATTGTTGTGGCATGTTCCATTATTCATAATTGGGTTCTAGAAGATGGGATTGACGAATTTATCATATCGGAGACCGAATGGGCAGCTAATCCACTCCCCCCTACAACATCAAGTGGACAAGCTGCTGATCATGCATACATGGTTAATTTTAGGCAGGAAATGGCCGATCAAATGTGGGCTGACCGTAATATGTAATATTTATTTGAATGGTTGGAATTTACTTATATTTGTAATGTGGGCTGTTGTGAACTATCAAACTTGTTGTAATGCACCGAACTTGTTGGAATTTACTTATATATGCACCGAACTTGCTGGAATTTACTTATCTATGTATTATACTTGCTGGAATTGCTATGTATATGCATTATACTTGCTGGAATTGCTATGTATATTGCATTGTACTTGCTGGAATTTTTTTACATATGCATTATACATGATAGGAACAAGCTGAAGGAAGCCATGGTATTCATTGGACTTCGTCCATGTCTGCCTGTATGCTTGTCCACTTGACTGATGTCGTGGCTACTGGAACTAAAACATCAACAGGCTTTAAGAAAGTGCACCTCAATGCTTGTGCTAGGGCTTTAAATGATCATTTCAAACTTAGTTTGACTGGAGATCAGATTCGTAACCATGTACGTTATTGGAAGAATAAGTGGCAAAGGATAACCAAGCTTAAGCACGGAATCAGTGGTGCACTTTGGGATGAAGAAAAATTTATTATTGGGCTTCATCACGACCACTATGTTGAGTACATTAAGGTATTCTCGCTGCATATTGTTGTATATTTGCATATTGTTATATATTCTTTGTCTATCTTGTCTTTTAACATCTTCTATATTGATTGCATAGACACACCAAGTAGATGCTCAATATTTGAACAAGCCTATAGTACACTACTCTGAGATGGCTGCAATATTTGGCAATAGCTTGGCTACAGGACAGTATGCCAAGGGATCAAATGAACCTCTTGCTGAAGAAGTGACAGAGATTGAAGATGACGTGGAGGAAACTGTACAAGATGCTGCTACTCCCTCGCCAAATGGGCCCTCGCCCTCGGCTCCGAAAGCAAAGAGAGCCAAAACAGGTGCACAAGAAAGCGAAGATAGAATGATGGAAACATTCAAGTCTGTTGGTGAAACAATTGCTAATGCTATAGTGCTGGCTGGTAAGACTAATGACGAGCTGCCTGAAGGTCTTTGGGACAGCATGAAAGGCATTCCTGGTTTTGAACCGACATGTCTTTCTCACTACTATGCACATCTGGTTGAGAATGTTCGCATTGCACGGGCTTTCCACTCGCTGGACTTCGACAACAAGGTGGTTTGGGTTGCTAGGTATGTTAGCACCACCTTCACTGGTTGAGGACTTGTGTTGCTGATGTGACCTCTTTTGATAGCCACAAAGAAGTATAAAATTGTGGCCTAATGTCTAAGGCTTGTATGTTGTTGCCTGTAGCCAAGACAGTGAACTTGTATGCCTTAAGTATGGTTCAAGACAACCGTAAAATTGTGACATGTATTGCTTTCCAGCACTTTTATGTGAAGCAAATATTTCTGGGTGTATGGTTAATATTTATGGGTTGCATGATGCTTTATTTGTTTATTGTAGATAGAAATGTTGTGATGATTTCTATATCTTGGTATTAGTTTTTAACTTCAAACAATTATCTTGCTGCAAAAATGATGGTAATCTCACCAAATAGATGAGAAGGTTACCACAACCCACTTCCACGTATCATCCACCCTCCCAACACCACAAACCAAACAGAGAAATGGAATCATCCACCCAAAACAACCAAACACTCATACGTGAACCATCCCACCCACAAAACGAGGATGGATCCATCTCATCCCTAGCAAACCAGGAACCAAACACACGCTTACTGTCCATCGAATCCCCGGCTGACGCCACCAAGGATCTCACATCGAAAGATACGGCCAGCGCTCCTCCGGACGACTCACCGTTGACGTCACCCTACACGTCTTCTCTTTTGGACCGGTTCAATTCAAGCTACCGCCGTGAACCTGGCCCCTTTGGCGGCAGCCAATGGCTCCTTGCCCTCCAAGCTTTCTCCCACCTCAAATCAAAACCATTTGATTTTCTCAACAAAAAAAATCAAACCATTTAATATAACCCTCCAGCTTTCTCCCACCTCGTATCAAACCTTTTAATTTTTTCTCAAAAAAAAAACCATTTAATGAAGTAGTAATATCTGCCGCGTTGACAAATGATTTCCCAACACCAGGTCCACCACCTCCACGAAACACCCGTCTCTCGGTTGGAATCTGCCAGATCATCAAAAAGCCGTGATACAATGGATCCAAACCGGTACACCAGGTCCACGAATAAACCTGCTGGCGAGCTGGAGAATCCCGTTCCCTCGTCTATAAATTCGGGCCTCCCCTCCTCGGCAACCAATAGCTCTCAAGCCGCAATTAGCCTCTCTTCTGCCTCCCGAGAAAACAGAGGTCGCCGCGTTCCGATCTAGCTGAAGACTGCTCTGTAGTTTTCCATTCCCTCCCGTCCCGCAGCACCGACCGAAACAAGCAAGCATGTGTCCCGGCGGCAGGTACGCGGGTCTCGACCTCCCCGCCGGCGCAGGCACCGGCGCGGGGGACCTCAGGCCGGCGTTCGACGTGCTGGACGCGGACCGCGACGGCCGCATCAGCCGCGACGACCTCAAGTCCTTCTACGCCAACGCCGCCACCAAGGAGCGGTTCGACGACGACGACATCGCGGCCATGATCGCCGCCGCCGACGCCGACCTCGACGGCTTCGTGCAGTACCACGAGTTCGAGGGCCTCCTCGGCGGCCGCGCCGCCCCCGCGGCGGGGGCGGGATCCGCGATGGAGGACGCGTTCCGGCTCATGGACCGCGACGGGGACGGCAAGGTGGGCTTCGAGGACCTCAAGGCCTACCTCGGGTGGGCCGGCATGCCGGTCGCGGACGACGAGATCCGCGCCATGATAAGCATGGCCGGCGACGGCGACGGCGGCGTGGGGCTCCAAGCGCTCGCGAGAGTACTCGCCGTGGACTTTGAAACCATCGCGTGAAACTAAATTAATGGTCGGAGGAATGTAAAGCACTAAACTTGATTTTTTTTTTTTGGGACTTTTTCCCCAAAATTTGGTTGGTGGGGTTGAGAAAGCTGGCATCCAGTGATTTGTTGAGTGGTTCCCGTCAGTCGTGAGTTTTGTCTGTATTTTAGTGCAGCAGCTGTTGTCCTTAAAAAAAATGAAAAGCTTCGCGAATCCTGCACTGTGTTTGCGTCTTTAAATTTGAGACCGGGTTAGTTTTCAGAATAATCAGGCACGCCGTCAACCGAGAAAATCCAGTTTAGCTTCAGTAGGAAAGTTAACTACTCCCTCCGATCCCAATTAAATGTTGGCAGTTGTAAAGCGATTTTCTCATGTTCCACGTCACTTATAACGGATTAAAGGGAGTATTTGTGATACATCATCTCGATCAGAACGTGTTTGGTTCGCCAGTTTAGCTCCGGTGCCACATTACGGTACACCGATGTCGTTAATCCAGTTTGTTTCAGTTTGCAAACAGGTTCCTCGTAACCAAGTCCTGCTACAACTTAACCTTGATACCGCCCTCCTCTCCCTCTCCCCCAGCGGAAACAAATAATGATGCATCTCGCTCGCGACTTTCCCATCATGTTCCGACTATCTCAGATCCCCATCGCCCCTCCACTGCCGGCGTCGGCGCGCTTCCTCATCTGCAGTAGCAGCAGCAATAGAGGAGTAGCATAGGCGGCACCACACGAGGAGCTAGCAGCGATCGATGCCGGTCCGATGCCTATGAAATTTTCATACAAAGGAGATCCCGTGGGATGTCCAACTACCACATGTGAAGATTTCTCTCGCTTTGTACATATATTTATTTTTTGACTTTCGAACGACTATTCAAAATTAACTCAAAATGAACTACAAGTGTGTGTGATAGTATATCATCTCATAATATCCTATTTTATTCCCTGTAGTATATACGAGAAAGTTCAAATATTCGACCTCTTGTTGTGAATGGTCAAGCCGACAATTTCGATCCCATTTCGAAAACAAAAGATCAAATAAAGAAAAAGAAAAACTTACCCAAAGAGTTCTTTTATGTGACATGGTTGTCTTCATATTCATTTCAAAAACAAAAAATCAAATAAAGAAAAAGAAAAACTTACCCAAAGAGTTCTTTTATGTGACATGGTTGTCTTCATATTTCTGAATGGAACTTCCGAACTATTGTAAAGCGAAAGCTTCAGCACCTTCTTTCGTGCAAGCAGGAATATTGGAAGAAACGTTGCACGGCAGGCTGGGCAAAATTTGGTAGCGAAAATACTAAGTTCTTCCATTCCATGGCGACAATACGCTACCAAAAAAATCATATTTCCATGCTTACCCGTGAAGATGGATCAATTGCCTCGGATCATCATGAAAAGGAGGGTATTCTTTGGAATTCATTTAGAGACAGACTTGTGGTCTCGGTCCCCATTGATTCAAATTTTGATTTCTCGGGATATATCCAACCAGTGGAGGGGCTTGAGGACTTGTCGATCCCTTTTTCGCATGAGGAGATTGACAACGTAGTAAAAGAGATCCCTTGTGATAAATCCCCGGGTCCCTGATGGTTTTTCGGGTCTTTTTCTGAAAGTATGTTGGCCTATTATCCGCCATGATTTTTACAAGCTTTCTGATGATTTCTGGCATTTGAGAGTCAATATTCAGAGAATTAACGATGCTTTCATTACACTCATCCCTAAGGTTCATTCTCCTTCAAGCCCTAATGACTTCTGCACCATCTCTCTACTCAATTCCTGCCCGAAGTTACTTACCAAGCTCTTGGCCCGGGCGACTATCCCTAACCTCCCGAGCCGCCCCCACCCGGGCGTTGGCGGCGGCACTTGATGGCGCGACCCAGGGGCTGCGGCCTTGATGTCGGCGCGGCCTGAGGTGGAGGACGGCGGCGGCGGCGGTCGGTGACATTGGTTCGATCTGCCAGTCCGGCCAGGTTCGGCGAATCTCCAGCAACGAATCTCCGTCTTTTTCCCCTTGGCTGCTCCGACCAGCGGCGAGGGGGCCTGCTGGTGTGCTCGAATAAAGGCGGCGGTCCTAGGGTTCCGCTTGTGCCAAGAACAAGAAGTTGAAGATTTGCCAGACGCCCGTCCTCCTTGATCTGGCCAACGTGGCGAGTTCCGGAAGGCTCCGCCGGTGAACTTCCATGTGCGTTTATGCCTGGAGTTTGCTGGATAAGGTGGGATTCGGTCGTGCCCATGATTCTCCGTTAAGGAGCAAGCGGTATGAAGCTCTGCTATCTGTTGCCATCTTGGATGAAGTCAGAGGCGGAGAAGGTCATGAAAGCCGAGACCGGAGGACTAGGGACGGTGATTTGACTCTTGGTGGTGATGTGGAACTTGCTTGGAGCTTCAGGACTCGTATGCAGCGGTATGGGAGTGGGGGCGACAGCATAGGTGAAGTTCAAAGTTCTACCTTTCAGGGTAAAAATCCAAGGTCTGGCCTTAATTGGTTGTGCCTGGCAATGGCCTTGTTGAAGACATTGTTTTGAGAGCGAGGACTATTTCCAGGGTGAAAACCCAAGATCTCGATCGGGCGCCGACGGCGCTTGTGCACTGTTTCCTTCTTGAAGGCGTTGCTTTTGGAGAGATTGGGCATCAGGTGTTGTTTTGGTGGTGGTAGTGCTGCTGATACAAGGACTGTAACTTTGTAGCGGGACTTTTCTTTTTTAGTTTCTTCTTCTTATTGTCTTTCGGCTATGTGCATCCGTAGTACCTTCGGTTATTACGTTGTTGCAGAGGGTGGGTGTAATTGGTATCTTCGTGATATTAATATATACTATTTATCTAAAAAACTTACCAAGCTCTTGGCGAATCGTCTACAAGAGAGAATACTAAGTCTTGTCCACGTCAACCAATATGGTTTTCTGAAAAGCCGCACGATCCAAGACTGTGTTGCTTGGGCATATGAGTATATTCACCAATGCAAACAATCAAGGCAGGAAGTGGTTATTCTTAAATTGGATTTTGCCAAAGCATTTGACATGATTGTACATGAGGCGATTCTAGAAATATTGAGGTGTTGGGGCTTTGACGAACGATGGTTGCAATGGGTTCAAATGATTTTCTCCTCAGGTACTTCCTCGGTTCTTTTGAATGGAGTGGTTGGTAAAAAATTTCATTGCCGTCGGGGGGTTCGTCAAGGGGACCCTTTCTCGCTCGTTCTCTTTGTTGCTGGTGTAGACTTACTTCAATCTATGGTTAACAAGTTAGCGCACGATGGTGTTCTATCTGCCCCTTTACCCATCCCTCATTCGGATTTTCCTATTGCTCAGTATGCAGATGACGTGGGGTTACCACGCCAAATCCCTTGGATGACATCCTTGGGTTGAGAGAATAGGAGAAGAAGATGGTGGTACTGGTAGATCCGTCGGCTGACAAGTGGGATTTACCCAGGTTCAGCCCCTGAAGGTAAAAGCCCTACGTCCTGCTTGTCTGGGATTGATGATGAGCTTTACAGATCGGTTACAATGGCGAGATCGTATGATGCAATCTCGCTAGGGTTTCTGATGGTGGATATGAGCGTCCCCTAGGTCGGCGACCCTCCCAGTCCTTAAATAGTGGGACTGGGTCTCGGGTCCTATACCGACTAGGTTTACATCTGGCCTGCCGACCTAATATTTCTAAGTCTTTCCTTCGGGGCCTCCTTCCTGGGCCTTATGACCGATGGGCCTTTGTCCTTTTCCGCACCAGGGTAGTCCACGGTGGCACACTCGAAAGGTGTAACCACATCAGTAGCCCCCGAGGACCTAGTAGACTTGGAGAGTCTGGTAGGGACTCATCTGCGTTGTATCATCCTGGTGCGAGTCGTGCCTTTAGCGATTCATTCGTATCCATGTTTCAGGACGCTTAGTGGTGGATCTTGCATAATAAGCCTAGTACTCTCGACGGATCGGGACCAGTTAAGTGCTCCTGGACACAAGCATTATTAGCGTACATCAAACTCGAGTCCCCATGCTCGAGCTGGAGGCTAGTCCCTTCGACTCCAGCCGCTTGGGATCTTACGGAGTCGAATTCGGCCTGAAAGGGTACCCAACGCGTCCGTCGGGATTTTTCTTCACACCTGTTGGTGCGGCATATCTGTTCAAGCTACCACGGCTGCTGCCAGTGGGCCTGGCCCTACACGACGGATCGGTGGGTCTTACCTTTGCACTACGGAGTGCAGCATCCGAGGGTCAGCTGTATTTGATTCATCTCGGGTATGTTGCTCGGGTTAGACAGAAGTCGATAACCTTTCGAGTGTTGCACAGTCGTGCTTTCATCGAGTGCGCGGTGGCGCTCCTGAGGGGAGTGTTCCCCAAAATTATGCTGAATTATTTATAACTGGGGATAATCTCAACCCATTTATTTTGCCGTGAACCGAGGGATTTGTTTTGCTCCCGATGGGAGTGAACAGATGCAAATTTGTTCAGTCTGACAGCATATGGGAGTCGATACTTTGTCGAGTAAGACCGTGCCGAAGGCAGTCTGTAACTCCTGCATCATGAATGACGTCACGCGCGTGCGCTGCGCTACCGAGGCGCTCTGTCGTTTGGCCTGCCAGAAGTGACAGTACGAAACGTCACGTCGGTTTGACTGGTGGGCGCGAAAATTTCGCCATGCCATTATGGTGGCCTCCTCGTTTCTCGTGCGTAGTGGGCGACGCGGCCGGCGACGGTTGCCCTCCGCACACGCCACGTGTGGGGTTGGATGTGCTCCGTTTTGCCCGATGAATATCGGACGGCACAGATCGCCCAGTCCGATGGATAAATAGGGGCGACCCGGCGGTGAAAAAGGTACAATCCCCATTCTCACCGCCGAAGTTCTCCTTCTCCCCTTGCGCTCTGCCTCTCTGCGTGTAGCCACCAAAAGTGTCCATGTCCACCTCCGGCATGAAGAAAGTTTCCGGAAAGAAGAGATCCACTGGCGCCGCCGCCGCCGGCATCGGCACGGCCGACGAGCCGAAGAAGATTCATGGCAACTGGCAGATGTCGTCCGTGAATGAGCGCCAGCTGGAGGCGCTGCGCCGCGACGGCCTCCTGCCGTCGTTGGAGGAAATGGCGACGCGGGCGCCCGACGACGAGGTGGCCCCTCGTCCCCGCGACGGCGAGCGCGTCTGCTTCGTCGATTTCGTGAACAGGGGATTTGCCTTCCCTGTTCACGAATTCGTCCGGGGGCTGATGTACGCGTACGGCGTCCAGCTCCACGACTTCACGCCGAATGCCATCCTCCACATCAGCTGCTTCATTGTCCTGTGCGAGTGCTTCCTCGGCATTCACCCTCACTGGGGGCTGTGGCAGCGGATCTTCAACGTGAAGCGCAACGCCGACGCTCACGGTGTTTACCCCGTCGGGGGTTTCGGCATCCAGTCCCGCGGGGACATCGAGTACTTTGACCTGAAGCGGCTCGAGTCCGTGCAGAACTGGAGGAAAAGGTGGTTCTACGTCACCGACATCCACCGGCCCGGGCAGAAGTACGGGGTTCCCCCGTTCTGTGCTGGCGTGACCGTGACGAAGAAGAACTCCTGGACGCATCGCCCCAACGCCCGAGAAATCAAGGAGTCCTATCCCCTCATGTCTTGGGTGTCGAGGTTGATGAAGACCGCCGGCAAGGAGGTAAGTGGCGTTCACCTCATCGCCACTTTCATCAGAAGGCGGGTGCACCCGATTTAAGCTCGGGCGCACCCGTTGTTCGAGTTTGCTGGAGCCGCCGACGTGACGCGCACGTCCGCAGAGGAGTTGTCGATGGACGAGGTCGATTCTCGTGTTTGTGCACTGACCTTGCTCAAGGTCCGCGAGGCGAATGTCCTTGAATTGCCCGTTGTGCCATTCGGCCTCGAGAACCCTGTTCCAGAGGTATGTGCTTTGTTCTTGTGTTTCGTTTCTCTATTGCTGTGTTTGCCGATATTTTGATTGCTGATAGAGAGTCTTTGTTTTTCTGCTCGAAGGGCTTCTCGACGTTTTTCAGCCTTCCTCCTCTTCCTGAGGAGAAGGGGACTTCCGCGGCCCCTGACTTGCGGGATGATCCTGATGGGCAGGACATTTCTGTCTGTTCTACTGCGTCGGTCGAGGATGCAGAGGCTGCGGACAGTGATGAAGTTCCTCTCGTCCGCCGCAAGCGTTTCCGCGGTGCTGGCTCCAAGGCAGCGGAAGAGTCGAAGCAGGGTCCCATCGCGGAGGGTTCCAGTTCATCGTTGCCTCTTTCTCGTGCCGACGAGGAGGTCCCTCCGGCGCGTGATCCCGTGGAGCCTCCACCGAAGAAGACTCGTGCTGCTCCGGACTGCTTCGACCCTGCCGCTCTGCTGACAGTCCTTAGCTCGTAAGTTTTCAACTGCTGCTTTCCCTTTCTTGCTGGTTAGAGTTTCTATTTGAAATTCTTTGCTTATCGTGTGCTCATCTGCAGGGACTCTTTCTCTGGTGCGACTCTGCCGCCCAATGCGGGCAAACGGACGGACGAGGGCGACAGCGCGGAGGCTCGTCGTGCGGAGACAACGGCTCCTCCACCGCCGTCTGATCCCGACGTCACGCCAGCCGCAACTTCTTCGGCTCCTGGCGACGCCCTTGCCACCATCGCCAATGCTCCTCCGCTTGCTTCAGCCGAGCATGTAAGTAATAAATACTTTTTGTTTGCATCGGGTGCGCGACAGCGCTCCCAATGGGAGTAGCCCCCGAGTCTATAGTCAACTAGGAACAGTTGGGTATAGACTCTAGACTGATCTTTCTCCTTTGTTTCTTTGCTTTTTGTCTGTGATTTATCGGGTGCGCGACAGCGCTCCCGATGGGAGTAGCCCCCGAGTCTGTGGGCGACTGAATTTAGTCGTGTACAGACTCAAGTTCTTCCACTGACTCTTTGTTCTTTGTTTGGTGCAGCCTATGACGCTCGAGCTGTTGGGTATCGGCCGCCGTTTCGCGGCCATGGAGGCGGAGAAAACTCGCCTGGAGCGAGAGTCCGCCGAACTCCGAGGTTTGTCCTTTGTCTTCTGCTGCTTGGGAGTGTTTTTATTGCTATTTGTTTGAACGCCTTTTGCCTGCAGAGTTGTTGATGCAGTCGCGACGCGAGAGGGAGAACGCCTCGTGACAGGCTGCTATCTTCAAGGAGCAGCTGGACACCTCCGTGGTCGCGAAGGAGGCGGTCGATGCCCACAAGCAGGCCTTTATGCAGTGCCTCTGCGCGGCGAGCAACTCCTTGTTGGGTAAGTGTTAACTCTGCTTATATCTGTTCTTTCTGCTTCCTTTGGTTTAACTGAGCTTCTTTTCTGCTTTCTTCAGGTAGTCTTGGCACTGTGGCATGTTCCAGCGCCCAGGCTGCCGTCGATGACTTGGACGGCAAAGTTGCTGCTATAAAGGGTGCTGGCCAACAGGCTGGCGGTCTCCTGGAGAAGGCTACCGACGCGCTGATGAGCTTGCACGGCAGTCTGTTTCCCAAGGGGCAGCCTCCTGCTTCCCTCGGGGAACTGGCTGAGCTGTTTGGCCCTGACAGCTCCGCCGTCAACGACTTCAGACGCGAGCACACGGTACGTGGCTCGCAGACCACCCTCCTTATGCAGCCGGGGCACGACTTCGAGGGTGACTTCGACAAGGCTATGTCTGGACTGCCCCGTAGACCCTCTGGCAAGCTAGTGGCTCTTGGCAGTTTTGCCGAGCGGTCTCACGAGTTGGCACAAAAGCTGACTGAAACCTTGGAGAAGCAGGCTGCTAAACGTGCGGAGAAGGCCAAGAAGTCCGCGAGCTCGCAGTAGCTGCTTGTCTTTGTATTTTTCATCTTTTGTAGTTTGTCCGTGGCGATGCCTGTCGCCCTTTTGTAATGACTGTGCCCGTTGTAAACTTTATATAAGATTTTAGTCTATCTTGATGTCTTTGTGCCTTGCGACTTCTTCCAGCCCCCGGGCTTTCTTCAAGAACGATGTCTCATACTTGGTTGCTTGGCTTGATTTGTAACACCCCAAATTTATAATAAGAATTAACAAGACCCAAAATTCAGAACCAACAAAAACTTTTTGAAATTACTTCACTACTGATTGTGTTTTCCTTTATATTGTTCTGTTTGGCTTTGTGTGACTTGATGTTTATGTTGTTTGACTAGTAAATATTAATCGAAGAACCCAACCCAAGTAAAAATATATTCAACTTGGTGCTCATGTTATGACAAGAGTAGATTCCATATATCTTTTCCAATCTTATTTTGGCCAAAGTCTATTTCAATGATGTTTGATTTCAGCAACAAATAAAATACCCTTTAGTTGGGAAGGTAAAAGTATTTCCAAAATTATGTGTTCCCAAAAATATGGAGATCTATATGTTATCTCCTATCTATTGCCAACCAAGATAATTTGTATGCATATACCACTCCCATTTTATAAGCTCTGATTTCCACCCCATTTGAAAACAACACTAGTGGGAAATATATTACCCCACATATTTCCTTTCTCAAATCTTTTTGAAAATAATTAAGTTATGAGTTGAGACATTTCTTTAAAACATCATCTTGCCATAATTGAGTGTGATCATTTATACAAAATAATATTAATCATGGAAATGGTGGTGTGAATAATTCTGGTGGTTTGAATTGTGTGGTCATGGTGGTGATGTGAGTATTGCTTGTGTTTTATTCATTGTTGTGGGTTTGCTTGCTAAATAAAAATAAGAAGACAATTAAGTGCCACATGAAATAATAGACCTATAATAAAAAGGTCACATAATAGGGATTATTTCATTCCCAACTTTTCTATTACCTAAAATGGGATCTCCATTTTCTTGATAGCAACCTTAAAAGACTTTAAACACCAACACCTATACTTATCACCCACAGCAATATGCACACTTGCACCTCACCTTTTCTTATACCATTTAAACCCTAATTGTGCCATATTGTGTCACATAGTGAAAGTGGCACCTCACCCATTTATTCACATACCACATCATCCACTTGCCCACTTGCCAAACCAGCATGTCCAGCACCTCACCCAGTGCCCCCTACATCCTCTAGACACACCCCACACTCCCATACCCGAAACCCTAGCCCTAAGGCAGCCATGGCATAGCATGCCACCCCCATGCCCACTTGCTACCAACCAGCAGCAAAGCAGGGAACCAGCATGTCCAGGAGCTTGCCCTTGCCTCCCTGAGCCACCCCGTGTCGACCACTCGCACCAGGGCCCCCTCCCCTGCCCGCACTCGCCATTGCACCGTAGCCCGACACGCCGTCGAACACCCTGCGGGCATGCACACACCGCGACCACCCCGGCCGACAGGAGCCCGCCCGAGACGCGGCCGACCGCCAGCACGCGCGCCACACTCCCCTCTACCCCCCCGGACACGGCCCCTCCCCGTTTCCTGCCCGCACGTGGCCGCCCCAGCTCGTGCCCGCGCCGCCCGCGCCATGCCCGGACCCCCCCCCCCCCTCACCATCCTCTCGCCTCCATGCCTCTCCCTGCCTATAAAAGCGCTCCCTGGCCGCTACCCAGCACCACGCCCCCTCCACCACTCCCTCTCCCTCACCAAGAAGCCGCAGGAGCAACCAGAGGAGCAGCCGGAGCTCCACTCGAGCTGCTCGGCCACCGAAGCAGTGCCGCTGCCGTAGCCCGTCTCCGGCGATGCCACCACCGCCAAGCTGCTGCCCAGGACCACCGCTGTCGACCCCAAGCCGCCCCAGAGCCCCTCACCGCCGGCAGGTAGCTCCCCGGCCGTTCCCCTTTGCCCTGCTCCCTCTCTCCATCGGGAGGAAGAGGACGGCTGTGGGCCGTCGATCTGTTGATCAACGGCCACAGTTCGCTCCCGCCGGTTTTGAAATTTCTGAAATCTGTTAAGTGCCAGAAACACAGTTTTGATTAGCTATCCTTGCATGCGTATTCTGGTAGATCTACTGCGCCAATTTTTGTGAAATTGATATGGTTGGAAAGATCTAGTTCCATAGATTCAGATGCAACTTTTAGATGTCCAAAATAATTAGTTTAGCTCAATGGAAACATGAGGCAAATAAGCTATGTTCTGTCTGTTTTCAGAAACTTCTGAAAACAGATTACTGCTTAGGTTTTTGATCTGATCATAGCAATTAATATGAATTTATTTAGGAGTTTGTCTTGGCATGTCATGTTAGTATGGTTAGTGTACTGTCATGAACAAGTGTTGTGAAACTCAAAATAAATTCTGTGTAAAAGATAGCATCTAGGGAAAATAGCTAAGCAATAGTTTCTAACACATGAAATAACAGGGACAACCAACTTCCCATGCAATTTCCTATTTAACCAGAGGCCTAAAAATAGCAAAATAAAATACTGTAGCTAGTATAACATGCCACCTTCACATATATGCAGGCCATGATCCTTGTTGGACATGTATCCCGTTTGAAATAAAAATGACAAATGTGTTAGTTTTAACTGGAAAACTCAGAAAGGTTATTTTGATACCATCTTTGGGAGATGTTTCCTAAAACTTGGTTTATCCAAAAATACCAAACTAAAATTTTATCAAAATTACTTCAACTAATCTTGCCACTGCCACTGGTTTGATTCCATTTGGAATTGTGGTTAAGTCAGTAGAAAAATGACAAATCAGTTAAGTTGTTAGACTTAAAAAGGAATTTCTCTGCAATAGATTTTGTCAAGACTTTGAAAATGAATATCTTGAGTTTTAGAAATCCAAATTAAGTAAATGAACATTTTCTGGAAAGCTTATAAAATTCTCTAACTCACTAAAGTGGTTTCACCCCATTTAGATAAATACATAAGTAATGATATTCAAAATTGCACAGAAGGTATAAAATTTAAACTTGTTTGTTTCTGATACTCTATTAATCCAAATGAGGTCAAACCAATTTTGTTAGCTTGGTACTGTGATCCCTTAGCATTCCTAAAGTTTGTAGAATTAATTAATCATTATTAATTAATTGGCATCTGTTGAAAGAAAGCAAGCCTTTCTGAACTAAAACATTTATAAAACAATAATGGTAAATCCAAATGACCTAGGACCAATTTTGTTAGATCACATTTAATCAGTGCTATCTACCCCTAAAAGGATTTAATTTTTGAATAACTTAACTTGAGTTGTAGCAAAAACTAGGAAATTGACTTTCTGGATTGAAACATCAATACAGGGAGTTTAATAACTCAAATTGAATTAAATCCAATTGGGTTGTCTTCTACACATAAATAGCTTTCTGTAGAATTTTAGTTCATATTTTTGTGACCAACAGAACACAAGTTATGCAATTAAACATGAAACCCTAGTTTCTGCCATAATTGTGACACAATTAAATAATAGCTAATTCAATTAAATTGAAATCAAATTGTGTTGCCTTGTGAGTGCAGTAGCTATGTGTGATGCATGAGATTGGTTGTGATGCTTGATTGAGTAGTTTAGTAATGGTATGTATTGCTTGTTTATTTTGATGAGTAAGTTATTTTGTGTGGTTAATAAAATGGCCTTGCTCGTTAAGCTTGGTTATATTCAAGTTGAGTACTAGCTTGAGTATCAGGTTAATGTCTCTACCTTAGCTTGGTAGAATGTTTTTAATTACAGAGATCAATTGGTAACTTAACTTTTGTCTGAAGTATTTCCTGTTTAAATAAAGATGCTTAATCACAACTTTAATCATAATCTTTAAACATGAGTAGTGTTGGTGATTGCCAAACTTGTTTGTTAAATAATAATCTTCTCTCATGATTGTTGTTTGAAGTGTTGCTTGATGTTGTTGTTGGAGTGTCCTACTGTGTGTTGATTGTGTTCTTTCCCTTTTGCGACGCTAGATATAAACGCTACCTGGGTGATATTGGAAAGGATTTATTGGAGAAGAATCAGAGTTTATTTCTTTGATCAGTGAGGAGAAGTCCAGGGACATTATACTGAAAACAGGCAAGCTACTTCTCTGAGCTTGCACCTATATACATCTATATTGATTTACATGTTTTACCTATAAAGATCATGTATGACTTAAGTGGTTTTTGCCACTAGAGCTATGGTTTTGAAAACCCTTTTTTTTTAAATACAAGTATATTATTTGGACACCCTATATGGAGGTATTAGATGGAAATTCTTTTTCAAACTATAGGATGGGAAAAATATTGTTTACTCAAAACTCCTTTGGAAGTACTTGGATAAATGTGGAATGCCGTGAGATCGGTGCTGAAATGGAGAAATGGGGAATGGTGATGTTTATGAAAAATGCACATTGAGTCCTTGTACTTACTGAACAGCCAATAACCTGTGCGACCACATCTACCCACATATGGGAACGGGCGTAGTCATATAGTTTGCTCATATTAGTATGGGACACCTCATCGACGGAGACGACTCCGTTATGCGTGAGGGGATGGGCATTGCGCCCTACCCCCTGACCTGGGTCCCGGCAATCTGATGGATTGAGGGATTGAAGGTCTACATTTGGATCGCCGGGCAAAACTACGAGTCCTTACATCTAGGTTCCTCGACGGGGGATCCTGTACTAGGTGTCGAAGGAATGGTGAATTTCGTAGGGCAGGGTCCTATACTAGCATGAGCAAAGGACAGGCTATGGTCGGTGGCTCAACTTCGCATACACCTTGTATGGCGGGACGTGGCAGACACGATGAGTTACCGGATGGGTGTGGGAAAAGCGTGCTACCTCTGCAGAGTGTAAAACTATTCGAATAGCCGAGTCCTCGGATATGGACAGCTGGAACGAACTGCTCGGACCTATGTGCAAAGTTTTGGAAAAAGTTGTAATTTAAACGAAACAAATGTGGAGGTGATGTCACCCAACTATACCCAATGGAGTGGTATGAGTTGTGGAGATAAATGGACCATGATGAGACATGGTCGGGAAAAAGGAGGAGTTTTGGAGAAATAAACAAAATGGTGATTTTCCGGGAAAAACGTTTTTAGAAAGGGACCTCTTACCTTTTTCAACAAACATCTACTTTCAGGAAAAACGTTTTAAAAATAGGTTCTTACAAAAACCGATTTATGGGAAAAAGATCGAAAAGCCTTCTTTTCTCTTCACAAAGGCTATAGATGTTTTGAAAAATATAAAAGGGTTATGAAAAGTTATAAAATCCTCCTTATCTTTCTTCAACGGAAGTTATAGAGTTTTCAAACAAAGTTTTATTAAACAAAAGTCTATCCTTCCCTTTTCAACAAGGATAGAGTTTTCAAAGCAAATAAAGTTTTACTCAAACTATAAAAAGTGTAGTGCATGCTCATTCGGGGGAGTAGTTTGCGAGTACAATCAAATGTACTCATATTGGTTTCGTCCCTGGCTATTGTCTTAGCCAGATTTTAAAGAAGAGCAGCTTGAAGAAGGAGACGGAAATGACGTCACTGCGAACTAGGGCGCTTCCCAGTCAGTTGCCTGTAGGGTTAAGGCGAATGACTTGGGCTCCACGTTGTTTGGTGATTTCCGCTGCAAGTACCTATTGAAGAGTATGACTTCAGTCAAGTAAGTAAATTCCTTCGGTATTTATGGATGTTCTTTGATTACCAGTTTGATTGTGCTCAGCGACACACTGATCATGGGATCGCTGATGTAGGCACAAGGGTATTTCGGACGGCTAGTCCGGGGTCCCCACACTAACAGGTAAATCCAACAATCGCCGCTCCGTCTTCTGATGTCGCGCCGCATGTCCATGCGGCCGCGACTGCTGGTTGTTCTTCCGGGAACCGCGAATTCGGGGATTATCAGCTCACGATGCTCCGGGATCGCTGCGCTAGGCTTGAGCAAGACCTGCGGGTGGCGCAGGGTGCCTTGGCCGTACTTAAGTCGAAGCAGCCTCGCCCCGCTGAACGGGAAGCTTTCCTTCTTGAGGAGTTGGAAAAGGCCAACAATGACTTACTGTGTAAGTGGCTGCAAGCCCCCCGAGTCTTTTGGCGTCGCTCGTTTCCTTAGTTGTTTCTTCTTTCCTTTGTGTGTAGGTGTACAACAAGACCCTCAAGCTGAGGCCAGTCGGGTGGATAGTCGGCTTCGCCATGTTGCCGAGGCTGTCGGGCGCGACACCACCTCGTTTTGGTCAGACCCCTCACGAGGTCGAGTGCTGGCTGTTCTTCAAGATCGCGTAAGCCAGGTGACGTCCTTCGCCGGGGCGTGTCGTTCTGCGCTGGCGCTTGTGTACAAGGCGTTGTTCCCTCTGGATCCGCAGCCGCAGGGTCTTGGGGCTCTCATGGCGCGATTCCGCAATGGCAAGGCTGCGCAGAATTTTATCCGGACGCAGCTTGTCAGCGGTGCGACGTACGCCTTAGCTTTTGTTCACCGGCGGCACCCGTATCTCGTCCTGAGGGGATAGAAGAAATCCCCGACAGGGAAAACGGGGAGCCTACGCCGATGAAAACTCACTATCGCGCCGTAGAAGATGTAGTCATCAAGCTGATTAGGAAACTGGAGCGTGACTGCGAGATTTACTCGGACTATGTGGCGTCACGGGTTCCAAAGGACGAGCCTGTAGACTGATTTTTGTTTGTGCAAGCACATTGTATATTTGCAGAAAATCTGTATGCTTACTCGGTAAAGCTTGGAGTTGCTCTGTATATAGAGTTTGTTTTGTTTGGCCTAAGCAACGCAGCCCCCGAGTATCGGGTGCCACGGAGGCGATCTTCCTTGTTTTTGTTTGACTCGACAGCGCAGCCCCCGAGCGTCGGGTGCTGTTCTGGAGTTTGTGTTTTGGTTGGCCGTACGACGCAACCCCCAAGTATCAGGTGCTGCGGAGGCAGAGAATGATTTGTGCTCGAACGGCGTAGCCCCCGAGTATCGGGTGCTACGTCCGGAGCTGGATATGATGTTTGCCCTTTCGGGTGTTTGTTTTGCGCGCTGTGTGTTGGCTCATATGGTAGAGGAACATTGCACTTTATTGCTGGAGACATGGTCTCTAATATTTACAGAGGTGGCTGACCAGCCTTTGATAGTTGTGCTACGCGTAAAAGCGTCGCAGTTGCGCCGCGTTCCAGGGGTTGCGGATGAGTTCGCCTGTCTTCGGGTCCTTCAAGCGGTACGCGCCTCCACCGATGACCTCGGCGATGATAAAGGGTCCCTCCCATGGGGAGGCGAGCTTGTGCACCTTCTTCTGTTTGAGCCTGAGTACCAGGTCTCCTTCGACAAAGGCTCTTGTGCGCAGCCGCTTGCTATGATAGTTGCGGAGGTTCTGTTGGTAGATAGCCGTTCGGGAGAGTGCGATGTCCCGGGCCTCATCCAGCAAGTCGACGTCGTCTTCGAGTGCGGCTTCAGTGTCGTCTTCATCGTACGCGACGATGCGAGGTACATCGAATCGTATGTCATGTGGCAGAACTGCTTCTGCTCCGTATACCATGAAGAATGGGGTGTACTGGGTTGATCTGTTTGGCGTGGTGCGCAGGCTCCAGAGCACAGATGGTAGCTCCTCTACCCAAGCACCCGCCGCACGCTTGAGTGGCGCAAAGAGGAGTTTCTTGACTCCGCTGCAGATGAGGTCGTTCGCTTTTTCCACTTGCCCATTGGACTACGGATGAGCGACCGAGGCGTAGTTGAGCTTGATCCCTTATTCCTTGCAGAAATCTTGGAACTCTTCGGCGGTGAAGTTTGTTCCGTTATCGGTGATGATGCTGTGAGGCACCCCAAAGCGGAACATGATGGACTTGATGAAGTTGACAGCTGAGGTAGCTGCGCAGTTGGTAACTGGCACGGCCTCTATCCACTTGGTGAATTTATCGACATCCACAAGTAGATGTGTGTGTCCTCCTAGAGAAGACTTGCACAGTGGCCCGACCATATCGAGTCCTCACTGGGCGAAAGGCCACACCAAAGTTATTGTCTTCAGTTCCGACACTGGTGCATGAGGTCGTGTTGCGAATTTCTGGCAGCCGATACACCGCTTGACGATGTCCTCGGCGTCCTGCAACACCGTGGGCCAGTAGAATCCAGCACGTAGGGCCTTAGCGACTAAGGCTCTGCTGCTAGCATGATGTCCACACGTGCCAGCGTGGATCTTGAGGAGCATGGCCTTGCCATCCTCTGATGCGATGCACCTCTGGAGGATGCCTGATATGCTGCGCTTGTACAGCTCTGAAAGAGCATGGTTGCCCCCATGTGTTGTTTTGGTAATTAATGACAATCTCTATGGACTAATGTGTGCTTTGAGTTATATTTGTAGTGTTGGTCCATAAGGAATGCTTGAACTCCATATGTTGGAGTCAAGGCTAAAAGAAGAAGATTATATGTTGATCAAGGCTAAGTGCAAGTTGATCAACATACAAGATAAGCGCATGTGAAGGTATGCGAAGAAGAAGATTATATGTTGATCAAGGCTAAGTGCAAGTTGATCAACATACAAGATAAGGGCATGTGAAGATATGCGAAAGAGTGTCTCTCCCATATTAGTGTATGGGGGAGCAATATGCGAGTCTTCACCAAGCGGAGCACAATCAAGAAAGGTGATCCACTTGAGAGTAGATCAAGATCGTCATCATCTAGCTCAAGTGGAATGTGCAAGGAAAAGGTATGATCTTGATAGGGTTTCTATTTTACCGGTCTCGAGGTGTAGTTGGGAGACCGGGTTTTAGGATAGGTAACCGTACTATCAAGAGGGGCTCTCAAGTAAGCTTTAGCGTATCGGTCGTAGAGAGCTCAAACCTTTGCATCCTTGGCATCATCTTTATTGGTTCCTATTTGTCTCTTATCGTGGTGTGGTATTGGTGCTTGTCATGCTTGTCATGACAAGGCCAAGGTCACCGAAACGGTTTTCATGTGTCTCCTCTTAAGTTTTCGGTGTCGGAGATTTTCCCGGTCCATCTATGCGGAAGGTTTCACTCTTACATTTAGTAGCAAATCTCCCTTGCTTGGTTTCAATACTTTCACTTGTTATTTGGTAGCATTTGTTGTCCTGTTTCCAAGAAAGTTGGTTTCACTTCATTCGGACTTCATTTGCAAAAGATATGGTTTTCCGGTCTTCAATAGAAAGGTTTTACCTTTCATCTTTTGGTTTTACCATATCCTTTTGAACAATGATGTTTCTATGCATAATATTGTAGGGCTCGTTGTGACGATTCCAACGAGTCCAAGATTATCGGAAATGGAGTTCGTATGTGGAAGTTATTGCGTTTTCGGTGTCGAACGTTCTTAGAAAGAAAATTAGAAGGCGTCGCCCTGGCTGGCCGGCCCCCTGGCCGGCCTAGGCCGGGCTGCAGGCCGGGTGCCTCTGGTGGGTGGCCGGCCCCCTGGCCGGCCCAGGCCGGGCGGCTCTGGGGGGTGGCCGCCCCCCTGGCCGGCCCAGGCCGGGCAGCTCTAGGGGTGGCCGGCCCTGGCCGGGCTCTAGGCCGGGCGGCTCTGGGGGTGGCCGGCCCCCTGGCCGGCCCAGGCCGGGTGCCCTGTGTGCCCATGCGTGTTGATCCCAGGCCGGCCACCAGGCCGGGCACCCTGCCTCTCCAACGGCTCCATTTTGGAGCCTCCTATTTAAGGGGTTTCTTCCCCAAATAAACCCTAACCTTTTGCCAACCTCTTGAGCTATTTTCTCCCCTCCATTGTTGACCTTCTCAAGCTTGGCTTTCTCTCAATCCCTCCAATAGTTCTTGCTAGTTTTTGAGGGAAAAGAGAGAGGAGATCTAGATCCTTGTTTCCACCAATTGATTTCTCCTCTAAGTGAGGGGAACACTTTGGATCTAGATCTTTGGAGTTTCTTGGTGTTTCTCCTTTGTTCTTCCTCTCAAATCCCTCCCAAGCATTAGTTGCTTTGGTTGGATTCGGGTTGGAAGAACTTGACCACTCAGTGTGTTCTTGCCATTGCATTAGTTGCATCGGTTTGAGTTCTCCACGGTGATACGTGGAAGTCGAAGTTGAGAAGCTTGTTACTCTTGGGTGCTTTGGTGCCCTAGAGCTTGTTCCTCTAGGGCACGTTGGTACCCTAGACGGTTGTTGATTTCTCGGAGTCTTGGTGGCTCACGGGATTTGTTGGGAGCCTCCAATTAGGTTGTGGAGGGTGGCCCAACCTTGTTGGTCTCGGAGCTTTGGTAGCTACGAAGACATTGTCGGGAGCCACCAATTGAGTTGTGGTGTGTGCACCGTCCTTGAAGCATCAAGTCTTGGAGGCTCGGTGCATTTGGTGAAGACCCTCCAACTTGTGGAGTGTGCTTCATCCTTGTAAAGGTTCTAGTTGTCAATCTCAACGACAACATAGTGACAAGTTCCTCGCCACATTGGTGGTAAGACACAACGGAGATACGGTGTGCCATATCAAGGCTACTCGGTGTTTCACTTTGGTGAACACCGCGTCGCTCCAACGGAGACTAGCTTCCATTGGGAAGTGAACTTCGGGATAAATCATCGTCTCCAAATGCCTCGGTATTTCTATACCCGAGCTTACTACTTATGCTACTTACTTTGTGATAGCCATTGAGCTTGAAGTTATATATCTTGCTATCACCTAGTTGATTATATTGCTTAGCATAAGTTGTTGGTGCACATAGGTAAACCTAGCTAGTTTAGGTTTTGGCTTGATAAATTAAACATTAGTTTTATTCCGCATTTATTCAAGCCTTAACCGTAATAATTTTAAATCGCCTATTCACCCCCCTCTAGGCGACATCCGTGTCCTTTCAAGCTCTCTGCCGATTATTGTGAATGCTTTGGCACGGCGAGTGATACGCCGTGCTTCGACTGTGTCCTCTGGAAGCTCCTGCCGGAGCATATATGCTAGGAATGGCTTTGTCCAGATAGGCTCGACGAGGAATACTTCGACTGAAGGTTCTGCTGCTGCAGGTGCGTCTTCGCTTGCAGCTTCGGTCCCAGTTGCTGGTGTAGAGGGAGCCGCAGGCTGCGTGACCTTGATGGATCTTTTGTTTATCTTCTCCAGGAAGACTCTGGGGGGCAACTTGAGTTTCAAGGACCTGATGTTGGCGAGGGTGTCTGCCTCCTCATTGCTTGCTCGCCCGACATGGCGGAGTTCACAGCCATCGAAGTTCCCCTCCATGATGTTATACAGGTTCCTGTATGCTATCATGTTCTCTGTTGTTGCATCGCACTCCTTCATGGTCTGTTGCACGACCAGGTTCGAGTCTCCGTATATCATCAGGCGATCAGCGCCGCACTCCTTAGCCATCTTCATCCCATGGATCAGGGCTTGATATTCTACTTCGTTGTTGGATGGTTTCTCGAAGTCCATCTGCAGCACATAACGAAGCTTGTCACCTTTGGGTGATATGTGGATAATACCTGCTCCTGCGCCTTCATTCCTCTTGGACCCATCGAAGTACATGGTCCATGAGTTCGACGTATCGGGTACCGACGGCAACTGCATCTCCATCCACTCCGTAGTAAAGTCGGGGAGGACTTGTGCCTTGATTGCTGTCGGGTGTTTGTATGTTAGGTCTAGAGGACCTAATTTGATGCTCCATTTGGCGATTCTGCCTGTCGCTTTGGAGTTGTTGAGTATGTCACTTAGTGGAGCCGCACTCACCACCGTGATGGGGTGCTCTTGGAAGTAGTGTGCCACCTTGCGCGAGGTCATGAATACCCCATACGCCAGCTTCTGATAGTGCGGGTATCTCTGCTTCGACTGAGACAACACCTCGCTGAGGTAGTATATCGGTCTCTGCACGCTGTGAGCTTTTCCTTCTTTAGTCCGCTCAACTACCAGCACCGTACTGACTACCCTGTTTGTGGCCGCTATATAGAGATACAGCGGCTCCTTTTCGTGTGGTGCAACCAGGACTGGTGACGTTGACAGGGTGCGCTTGAGGTCGACGAAGGCGGCTTGGGCTTCCTCGGTCCACTCGAAGCGGTCCGTCTTCTTCATCAGGTGGTAGAACGGGAGCGCCTTCTCCCCAAGCCTGCTAATGAATCGGCTGAGTGCCGCTATCCTTCCAGAGAGCTGCTGCACATCCCTGAGCTTCGACGGTACCGGCATCTTCAGGAGCGCCTGTATTTTCTCCGGGTTTGCTTCGATGCCTCGCGTAGATACGAGGTAGCCTAGTAGTTGCCCGGCTGGCACACCGAACACGCACTTAGTAGGGTTCAGCTTGATGCTGTATTTCTTCAGTGCGGCGAATGTTTCGCGGAGGTCATCAAGGAGTGTGTCTTCCTTCTTGGTCTTGATGACGATGTCGTCAACGTACACCTGGACATTGCGTCCGATTTGCTCCTTGAGGCAGTTCTGCATCATACGCTGATACGTGGCACCCGCGTTCTTCAGCCCGAAGGGCATCGTTGTGTAACAGTAAACACCAAAGGGTGTGATGAATGCTGTTTTCTCTTCGTCTTCCTTCTTCATCCTGATCTAATTATAGCCTGAATAGGCATCCAGGAAGCAGAGGCGCGCGCAGCCTGCAGTCGAGTCGACAATTTGGTCGATTCGAGACAGTGGAAAATGATCTTTTGGACAACACTTGCGTAGTATGTCTGTGTTCTTCTTTGGCACCAGGACTGGGTTGGCGACCCAGTCAGACTTCTTGATCTCTCGGATGAAGTTGGCTGCCAGGAGCCTATCAACTTCTTGCCCGATGGCGAGGCGCTTCGGCTCCGCAAAGCGGCGCATCGTTTGCTTGACGTGCCTTGCATTGGGCAGGATCTGGAGGGCGTGCTCGGCAAATTCCCTGGGTATGCCTGGCATGTCGGCTGGACACCAGGCGAAAATCTCCAAGTTCTCACATAGGAACTCGACGAGCGCGCCTTCCTATGCGGAAGGCAAGCTCGTCGATACGAGGACCGTCTTCTTGGGGTCCGTCGGGTGCACCTGATGCTCCCTTGTGTCGTTTGTCGCATTGAAGGCAGAGCCTGACGCTGATTGTTTGCCCTCGGGAAAGAGGGTGCGGTCGTTGGTGAGTGCCAACTCCTGGAGCTGCTCCTGCGCACCGAACGACTCAGAGATCGTGTTGAACTTGCGATCGCACTTGTCGGATCGTTCGAAGTCTCCGTTGACGGTGATTGTCCCGTAAGGTCCCGGCATCTTCAGCTTCAGGTAAGCATAATGCGGCACCGCCATGAACCGTGCGAACGTTGGTCGTCCCAGGATGACATGGTACTGCGACTTCCAGTCAACTACCTCGAACTCTATCTTCTCCATCCGGAAGTTGGCTGGCTCACCAAAGATCACGTCGAGTGAGATCGTTCCCAAGGGATAGACTGGTCTCCCTGGTACTATGCCGTGGAAGGTGTTGACGGAAGGCGCCAGGTTTGTCGTCAGTATGTTCATTTTGCGTAGCGTGTCAGCGAACATGATATTGATTCCGCTGCCACCATCCATGAACACGCGGCTCATAGCGAAGCCTCCTATCTGCGCATCCAAAACAAGGGCTGAGTGGCCCGGCCGCGGGACTTGAGGTGGATGATCGTCCCTGGTGAATGTTATGCTGGCCTGTGACCAGTTGAGGTACTCTGGTGCCGCGGGTGGTGATTTGACGGCAAGGTGGACCTGCCTTGTTATGAGCTTTTGGTCCCGATTTGAGGGACGTCCTTTCTGGATCATGAACATGCGACCCACAGGCTTTGGGTAAGCATCTTCGCCTGCTTGGGGTTCCTCGACGCGTGGTTGGAGCTGGATAGCTCCCGCCATATGTCCTGGTGGGGCAGAGCCGGGGCAGGTGGTGCTCTGATGGCTGGCGCACCTGATACGATTTGCGCCTGCTGCTGGAGGAGGCGTGTGTATTCTGCATGCAGTTCTTGAAAGCCCTCGCAGTCCTTCAAGAGGTGGCGGGACGTGAGGTTGTCGTGCTCTTCCCTGAATATGTGGAACCTGCAAGCTCCTTTCAGGGTAGGGGGAGGGCGTGACACTCGCCCGTTGCGCGGCTGGCGTGGTCGCCACTCCTGCTTGACTTCTTTGTTGCCCTTGTAACCGATTGTTCGACTGTCGCGCTCATAGCGACTGTTGTCACGGTTTCTTTGCTCGCGGCTTTCAGGAAAACCTGCCGCCACGAGTTCCATGCCCTCCGTGTCCTCGTAGGCATGCGACTTCCGCTTGTGGTGGCGATCGCTACTGCGATTATTCCAGTGGCCTTGGTCGCCGTTTTCCACGGGCGTATCGTTGCGCTCGTTGCGTATAGAGTCTTCTCCGTCTGCCCACTCATTAGCGATTTGCATGAGGTGAGCGATGGTCTTCGGCTTTATTCTTCCGAGCGTCTCCTTCAGCTCGAGTCGATAGACACCTCGGGTGAACGCGTATATCACGTTGTCTTCTGAGATCCTCTCCGCCGAGTTACGGAGGAGGGTCCACCGCTAAATATACTCGCGCAGCGTCTCGCCCGATCGTTGCTTGCAAGCTCGAAGTTCTTCGAACGAGGCGGGTCGCTTGCATGTGCCGGCGAAGTTGCGGATGAAGTCCTCGCCGAAATCTTCCCAGCAAGTATATGCTCCCCGCGGCAGGCTTTTAAGCCAGGCTCGGGCAGACCCTGTGAGCATCAGCTGAATGTATTGCATGGCCGTAGACGTGGAACCTCTCTGGCAAGTTACTGCCGTGAGGTAATCCTCCAGCCAGGCGGAGGGTTTTTTGTAGGCCATCATACTTTGGGGTCTCAGATGTTAATCTGAAACCCTTCGGCATCCTTGCCTCTCGGATGCGGCGACTGAAGCAGAGTGCTCCGCAAGGTTCAAAGTCTTCTTCGGAGTCTGGATCGTCGATGCTCGTGTCGCGTGCAGCCCGCCTCGTGCGGTTCTTGTTGACCTTGTTATGCGTGATGACGTTGCGTGCGTCCTCGCCTTCGGTGAGCTGGTAGCGACCTTCTCGTCCGCGAGTTGCGCGATGCCTCCGATCACGGGTGGCGCGATTTTCACGGTCATGAGCGGCACGCTCGTTGTTAACACACACGATGCGATCCTCCTGATCGCGAGCAGCGCGGTGGCCAAGATGGCGGGTCCGCGGTTCATGCCGTGGGCTTTGTTGTCGCCGTGGAGGCGCGTTGTTGGCAGTCACTGTGGCTGCGGTTGGTTGTGGCGGTTCCTCTGGTATCAGCTCCGCACCTACCATGCTGACGAACTTGATTTGCTGGCGGTGCAGGGCCGCCCGAGGGTCGCTCTCCGGTGGTTGCGTCGCTTGCAGGTACGTGGCCACCGACATGAGGGCGCCGGTAGCTGTTTTGGGAATTGGTATTCCTCCGTCATCCAGGGACATGAAGGAGTCCTCCAAGTTTCGGGTGACGGTGGTCCTTGCCCCCTCCGGCATACGTAGGTAGCGAGACCGATCGCGGGAAGGTTGAGATCGTCCCGATGATTGGACGGATAAATCTGCCCGTCGCGCACTTGATAGGCTAGCTTGCCTTCTTCTTTCCGTAAGGACCCTCTCCTGCTCCTTTAGCTTGATGCCTTCCTGCCATAGCAAGTACTGGTAGCATTGCAGGTCTTCGGCCGTGGCATCCTCCGCCGGAGCGCCATCCGCTACAGCCTTTATCGCCTTTTCACCCATAGCTTGGGTGATGTGCAGTTGAGTTCGTCCGTTCTGCAGAGTTACTGTGAATGGGTATGTGCACGACTCGGGTGGAGCGCTTGGTGATGCTACCATTATGATAGCCGTCCCCGCAGCCGGTCCTGTGGGTGGTGCCGTGGGTGCCGTCATGTATACTTGCATGGGGAGGATGCGCGGAACCTCCTCCGGGTCCGAGTCGTCTTCGAAGACAGACTCGAAATTTTCTTGATTTCCGCCGGCAAGGTCCGAAGGGCTTGATGACGGAGTCGATGGCATAGGGCACGACTGCCCATTCAGTCGTGCGCACGAAAGTGATGTTTGGCGATGAAGATCGCGTTGTCGCAGTCGAGAACGACGCGATCTCCTTGAGCGAATTGCCCAAGAACTCGTCGGAGGAGGACATGGCGAAGGCCGATGACGGGGCGGACTCTACCGCGGCAGTTGATGAAGTAGCAGGTGCTATTGCAGCAGGGTGCGGTGCATCCGTGAGGCGGAGAGTGCCCCACTTGTTGACGAAGAAGCGTAGTTAGCCGAAGCTTATGTCCACGCCTGCGTGTAGATCCGCGAAGGCCGACCGCGTGACCGGCGAGTGTGGGCTGAATCCCAGGGAGCCGAAGAAGATCGGCGATTGTAGATCCGGTGAGTTGCCGATGGTCGCTGATGAAGCCGCCGAATCCATAGATCCAGCACCAGTCTTTCCCACAGACGGCGCCAATTGACGTGGGGTTACCACGCCAAATCCTTTGGATGACATCCTTGGGTTGAGAGAATAGGAGAAGAAGATGGTGGTACTTGTAGATCCGTCGGCTGACAAGCGGGATTTAGCCAGGTTCAGGCCCCCGAAGGTAAAAGCCCTACGTCCTGCTTCTCTGGAATTGATGATGAGCTTTACAGATCGGTTACAATGGCGAGATCGTGAGATGCAATCTCGCTAGGGTTTCTGGTGGTGGATATGAGCGTACCCTAGGTCGGCGACCCTCCCAGTCCTTAAATAGTGGGACTGAGTGTCGGGTCCTATACCGACTAGGTTTACATCTGGGCCTGCCGACCTAATATTTCTAAGTCTTTTCTTCGGGGCCTCCTTCCTGGGCCTTATGAGCGATGGGCCCTTGTCCTTTTCCGCACCAGGGTAGTCCACGGTGGCACACCCAAAAGGTGTAACCACATCAGCAGACGACACACTTCTAATCCTCCAAGCTTGCCCTGCTCAACTTTTGGCTCTTAAAAATTTACTTACCACCTTCTCGGCAGCCACGGGTCTCGGAGTTAATTATGACAAATCATGTCTTATGCCAGTGAATGTCGAGCCTTCCCGTCTAGCTATGCTGGCTGCAACTTTTGGTTGTGCTGTTGGCTCCCTCCCCTTCACGTATCTTGGGCTACCGTTAGGATAGACTAGACCTACGGTACAGGACCTTTATCCTCTGGTTGATCAGGTTGAACATCGCTTAAATGCTAGTGCTCGATTCCTAGATTATGGTGGAAGATTGACGTTTGTTAACTCTGTTCTGTCCTCACTCCCCATGCACTTCCTTTGCTCTCTAAAATTGCCCAAGACTATAATTAAAATGTTTGATTGTGCAAGACGCCATTGCATGTGGGCTAAGGATGAGGATTCGTCTTCGGTTAATTCTATGGCTGCTTGGTCCCTCGTCTGGCGGCCCAAGAAATATGGGGGACTAGGAATTTTGAACTTAGAAGTGCAAAACAATGCTCTGCTATTGAAGCAACTTCATAAATTCTTCAGTAGGTCGGAGCTGCCATGGGTAAAACTTGTTTGGTCACTCTATGATCCAGCCTCGCCTGCGCATGCGCAATCTGTCAGGGACTCTTTTTGGTGGAAGGACATATTCAAGCTTATTAACATCTATCGCAGCATCACTACCTCGCACATTGGTAATGGCAGGGACACCCTGTTCTGGAAAGATTTATGGCTGGGAAATGAACTTCTCTGTGACAAATTTCCGCGCTTATTCTCCTATGCGCTGAATGAGGATTCTTCAGTTGCTGAAATGGGCCAGGTTTCTGATCCTTCTGTTCCTTTTGCTATACCCCTTTCGGTACAAGCTTTTAATGAAATGGAGCAAGTTATGATCAGATTGTTAGGCAAACGAATATGCCCACAATATTCGGTTATTCCTCATCATATCTTGAGCCTAAGATATTCTATAATCAGGCCATTATGGTGAAGGATTGTGTCATTATTGTGATTGATAGTTTCCTGTAATCTGCCTATATATATGTGACAACACGAAACCGACAATGTGTGGTCAATTTCTCTCTCTCTTTATTTCTAACATGGTATCAGCCAAATGATTCTCCTCCGTTCCCGTCCACTACCGCTGCCGCCCTAGGGTTCCCCGTCGCCCCTCCTCTCCACCCTCTGCCGCCACCACCATGCTCGACGTCGGTGCCGTCCCTCTTCCCCATCCCCACGCCGCCCTATGGGCTCAAGCCACCTCCGTCCAGAACATCAAGGGCCTCATCCCCGTCACCCTCGACCTCAAGGCATCCAAATTCACCAAGTGGCGCAATTTTCTCCACATCGCCGTCACCCAGTTCGCCCTCGCCGATCACCTCGATCCGGTGCCCCCTCCGGCCGACGCTGAGTGGCTGCGGATGGACTCCACCATCCTTCGGTGGCTGTACGGCTCCATCAACCCCGACATCGCCAACATGGTCATGGCGGCCGGTACCACGGCTGCCGCCGTCCTCGCCGGCATCACCTCCCTCTTCCGCGACAACCAATAGGCGCGTGCGGGCTACCTCGGCCAGAAATTCCGCAACATCGTGCAAGGCGACAAGATCGTCACCGCCTACTGCCTCGAGCAAAAGACGGTCGCCGACGCCCTCGCCGACATCGACGCCCCGGTCTCCGACGACGCCCTGGTGTGGAACACCATCAAGGGCCTCCACGACCACTACAAGGACATCGGCAACCTCGCACCTCTCCTCCGACCTTTCCCCACTTTCCTTGAATTTCGCAACATGCTTCTTCTCCAGGAACTTAAGCCGTCCTCCACGAGCTCTTCGACACCCGCGGTGTTCTACTCCGCCCCTGCTGCCGACGGTTCTCGTGGCGGACCTGCGCCTCCACCACCCGCGCCCATCAGGACAGGGAGCGTGATTCTCAGGTGCAGTAGCTCGGGCGATCTCTATCCGCTCACTACCTCGCCGCACGCTCTCACTGCCATCACCGCCGACTCAACTCTTTGGCACCGGCGCCTCGGCCACCCCGGTCATGATGCTTTCCGGCGCCTCGTATCGTCATCCTCACTCCCCATCAATAAAGTGCACAAGGATCCTAGTCTATGCCATGCTTGTCAACTTGGCCGTCATGTTCGTTTACCGTTTTCGGCTTCAACTACTCGTACTCATAAACCTTTTGAATTAATTCATTGTGATTTGTGGACGTCACCCATTGCAAGTGTATCCGGTTACAAATATTACCTCGTTGTTTTAGATGACTTTACTCATTATGTATGGACATATCCCTTGCGACAAAAATCTGAAGCTTTTGCTCTCTTGTCTAATTTTCGCACTTATGTCACTACACAGTTCTCTCTTTCTCTTCAAGCGATACAGTGTGACAATGGGCGCGAGTTCGACAATCACGCTCTGCAGGACCTCTCCGTTCAACACGGGATTCTCCTACGATTCTCGTGTCCCTATACCTCTCCACAAAACGGTAAAGCCGAACGCATGATTCGTACCATAAATGACGTAGTTCGCACTGTGCTCTTTCAAGCGAGTATGCCTCCTAAATTTTGGGTTGAAGCTCTCCATACGTCCACCCACCTTCTCAATAGATTACCCACAAAATCCCTCGCGGCTCCATGTCCTTTCTTCGCCCTATTTCGCAAAACACCCGACTACACACTTCTTCACACCTTTGGTTGCTTATGCTACCCAAACCTTGCGTCTAGCATGTCCAATAAATTATCGCATCGATCGGTCGCATGTGTCTTTCTCGGCTATCCCTCCAACCATCGTGGCTACCGTTGCATGGATCTCGAAACTCGCCGTATCATCATCTCTCATCATGTGATTTTTGATGAAACTCGGTTCCCTTTTGCACCAGATTTTTCTATCTCTAACATGCAGCAGCACGTCCCTACGCCGCCCCTGGACGACGATCCGATCGACGTGCTCTCCTCGCTCCCTGTGCTGCCCATGCATGCTGGGACACCTCGGTCAGCTGGACCGCGCCCCACCATGTCACCGGTCACCCCCGAGCCGGCCTCATCGCCCTCACCCACTTCGGCCCACCAGGCTGCACGGACACCAGTCTCGCGCACACCCGCCCTCTCGCCGGCCCGATAGCACACGCCAGCACCGACTTCTCCTCGCTCAGCCTCGATAGACCGCTGCACATCTCCAGCGCTCTCCGATGGCGAGAGTACGTCGTCCTCGTCTACGACACCGCCGTCCTCGTCTACGAAACCACCGCCTTCACCGTCCCAGCTCTCGCGGCTCCTCTTCACCGGATGGTGACACGCCGTCAGGCCGGCAAGATCATCGGTCCACGTGCGCGTCTCAACCTCCACATCGACACCGGTGCCTCCGCTCCATCACCGGTACCCAAGTCTGTTCGGGGTGCTCTCAAAGACCCAAACTGGCTCGCAGCGATGACTGACGAGTATGGTGCGCTCCTCGCCAACGGCACGTGGGATCTTGTCCTCCCACCCACCAACGCCAACATCGTCTCCGGCAAATGGGTCTTTCGTCATAAGTTCAAAACGGACGACACTCTCGACCGCTACAAAGCACGCTGGTTGTTGCGTGGTTTCTCTCCGGAGCATGACATCGACTTCGACGAGACATTCATGCCCGATGGTTAAACCTGCTACCATCCAGGTCATCCTCTCCATCGCCCTCTCCTCTAACTGGAAGATCCGGCAACTCGACGTCAAGAACGCCTTCCTCCACGGCAAGCTCTCCGAGGTGGTCTTCTGTCACCAGCTTACTGGGTTCGTTGATGCCACCCGCCCCGACCATGTGTGCCGCCTCAATTGCGCTCTCTACGGATTGAAGCAAGCCCCTCGCGCGTGGTACCATCGCTTCGCCACCTTCATCACCACCTTCGGCTTCACATACTCCAAGTCGGACACATCGCTATTCACCCTTCACGGCTCCCTCGGCATGGCATACCTGCTCCTCTACGTCGACGACATCATCCTCACGGCCTCGTCATCGACCTTGCTGGAGCGCGTCATCACCGCTCTCAGCGCCGAGTTTGCTATGACCGACTTGGGAGAGCTCCATCACTTCCTCGGCCTTGCCGTTCGACGTGACGCCCAGGGGATGTTCCTCTCCCAGATTCAGTACGCTCTCGAGATTCTCGAGCGTGCTGGTATGAGCTCCTGCCATCCTGCTTCGACACCCGTGGACACTTCTCCAAAGCTTGCTGCTGCCGCCGGCCCTCCGGTTGCGGATCCTTCGGCATACCGCAGCCTCGCCGGCGCCCTCCAGTACCTCACCTTCACTCGACCGGACATTGCATATGCCGTGCAGCAGATTTGCCTCCACATGCATGACCCTCGCGAGCAGCACCTCTTGTTGGTAAAACGTCTCCTCCGCTACGTTAAGGGTACTCTGCACCATGGCCTGCAGCTAGCATCGTCCCCAACAGATCGTCTTGTGGCTCACACCAACACAGAATGGGCTGGCTGTCCGGACACTCGTCGATCCACCTCTGGCTATTGTGTGTTCCTCGGTGACAACTTGGTTTGCTGGTCCTCCAAGCGCCAACACACTGTCTCTCGCTCTAGCGCTGAAGCGGAGTATCGAGACGTCGCCAACGCCGTCGTTGAAGCCTGCTGGCTCCAGCAACTCCTCCGTGAGCTGCATCGCCCTCTACCCTCCGCCACTGTTGTTTTCTGCGACAACGTGAGCGCAGTTTACATGTCCACGAATCCCGTTCAGCACCAACGCACCAAACACATCGAGATTGATCTTCACTTCGTTCGAGATCGTGTTGCGCTGGGGCACATTCGAGTTCTTCATGTGCCTTCGTCTCGGCAATTCGCGGACATCTTCACCAAAGGCCTGCCATCACCATTATTCTTGGACTTCCGATCCAGTCTCAGCGTCCGAGAATCTCCCGTTGCGACTGCGGGGGGATGTTAGGCAACCGAATATGCCCACAATATTCGGTTATTCCTCATCATATCTTGAGCCTGAGATATTCTATAATCAGGCCATTATGGTGAAGGATTGTGTCATTATTGTGATTGATAGTTTCCTGTAATCTGCCTATATATATGTGATAACACGAAACCCACAATGTGTGGTCAATTACTCTCTCTCTCTATTTCTAACACAGATGCTAGATTTTGACTTAAACACCACCGAGGTGGACTCCAGAGTGTTCCCCTGGGGCAACTCTAGCTATTCTTCGGCCTAGTTTTATTAATTTCTTTTCGCCCAAGTGCCTCAAGACCCATCGCTGCAGGCTATATGGAAGTCTAAATGCTTGCCAAAGCTTCATATTTTTGCTTGGTTACTGCAAATGAATCGGCTGAACACCAAGGAACTCATGCAGAGAAAGAATTGGAATGTGGACTCAGGCCCCTCTTGTGTGCTATGCAACTCTTCTCTTTTAGAAGACCGAGATCATCTTTTCTTTGGATGTCTTTTTGCCTCTTCATGCTGGAGTTTGATTGACATTCAATGGGACTGCTCCCCATCTCTCGCAGTGTTTTGCTATTGCCAAACATAACTTCCACGGCCCTTGTTTTATGGAGATAGCCGCGTGTGCCTTTTGGAATATTTGGAGGACCCGAAATGATCTTATTTTTCGGAGTTTGCAGCACGTTGGAAAGTTACCTTCCAGAGCGATATTTTGCTTCACCAGCATCGTGTACCTGAAGCTTTGGTGCAGCCTCTCCTTGATTGGATTCTAGGGAAATTCACCTAATGTTTACCTTAGGCTCCTCCCTCTTCTTCCCACCTTGAGTTTTGTTGTTTCTGTTTGTGTCAACACGCTATTCTAGCAGTCACAATTCTTGTAATTTGTAAGAGAAAACTGTTGGTTTTTTCTGACCTTTCATGAATAACTAAAAATCTACATCGTAGGGGCTTTCCCCGACGGTATCTTGGTAAAAAAAAAGACATGCTTGTTAGGAAAATACCAAACCTGTAATATGGCACTTAAAAAAAGTGTTTAGAAAAATTGCTTTCATGTATGAACATTTAAGAGTTTCAACCCAAATGAGCAAGGTGATGACCATATCCATGACATACATTAGCGCTTGCCATTTTTTATATAGTCAATACACGTGAATGCCCGTCTCAAAAGTCTTATCATTTTGCGCTTGTTCATGCTCTTTCATTAAATGCGAAACCGACAATTCTTAGATCAAAGGACCGTGTCCTGCTTTGTATTGACAGAAAAAGTCGATTTTACAACTATTAGGATTCAACCAGTTCTACAATAAAACAAAAGTAATCTCAAGAAACACTACAGATTTCTAAGAACAGGCACCATTTCCCCCATAGTAAAAGCCAAAAGCACTATACTATGCATATAGTCCCACTAAAATGATGACTAAAACCAGTAAGATTCTAAGATAACACGTTGCACGAAAACTAATAGTTCAAAATAACCATATAATTATAATAACATGATATCACAAAACTAGCTAGTGTCGGACACAACGAGAGCAACTCCTCTGACTTCTCGTCATGGCTCCTAGTCTATTTACATGGGTCCCCAAAATCCAATCATTCTGTTGCAGGAATTGCCTGCTAAAATTATCTGGGTACATCCGGGTAAATGTTCGGGGACGTCCGAGAGATGCCTCAAGTGCAGCTCAAGGCATTTCTATGCCTAGACCAAAGTCTATGCCCGCCGGATGAACCGGGATGCCGGATTATCCACGCCGAAGCAAATTATCTGGACAACCGAAACATGGATTTGATCCGGCAAAATGTCGAGGGACATTCGAGAGATGCTCACTTTCTCCATGTGAGGATATGACCCCCCCGGATCATCTCCGGATCAACAAACATCACAATTGAACAAGGGAATGAACTCTCTACTCATAGGAAGGCTTAGAGTGCATTTAGTGAATTTGTGTAGTGATTGACCCCACCCACAATTTCGATGCGCACCCCCTCTTAATTGTGTGGTTTTCCTACTACTTAAATAATCGAAAATCGTCGGTGCATCGTCTCTTTTTCCTTTTCACTTCAAGGGATTCAAACCAACTTGTGCTATCTTTGATTAAGTATATATTGCTCAAGCACATGATTAGTCTATCGATCATGTTGTCATTAATACCAAAATCATTTAGTGATGGAGATGCCCTTTCAGTGTTGGGTTTAGAGGGAACGCCAGAGCGACAATGGACTCGTGGAGGCTGAGATCCGAGGAGGCAAGGCGGTGAGGTGGCACAAAACGACGTCGACCTTGGGTGTATGTGGCTGACGGTTCGACCGACATCGGCGGCGGGGGGAATGAATGTGCTAGCGGAAGTACCCCTCCTCCCTAATGGCTCCTCTTCCTCCATTCTGATAGCTTGTCCTTTAGCTATTGGCTGACGGTTCGACCAACATGGCGGCGGGTGTCGGGGATATGAACCCCGGATATCCCAAAGAAGCCTATTCCTTCAGTTCTTCGCAGGCCGGCTGAACAAGTGCCGGCTGCGCAGTGCCGGATGAAACAAGCCGCCTGCGTCTACCCGGGTGCGGACGTCCGGCTGGGCTGAAGCCGGATGCACCAACCGACAGCTCCGTACGAGTGGGCCAGGCCCGTATAACCGCTCTGGGTGAACAGTACCCCTTGTCAGGCATCTCCTGTACCAAATCATGACAACAAGCTCCAGCCAGCTTGTAACCGTAGTGATGTCATAGGGGCAAATCTGTAACTTCCCTGTAACCAAAAACCCTAGCCCACTGCCTATATAAAGCGGGCTAGAGCCTCCTGCGCGAGGCAGGATCATCATCTGAGAAGTGACCCGAACCCCACGTAGCATCACCTTCAACCTCCAGCCGGCTAGGACCTCCAGCCGGCTGCCACCCGAAACAGCTCAAGGAGCACCATTGTAGCCCGATTCTGTGATCAAGCAATAAGAACAAGAAGAGCAGGACGTAGGGGTGTTACCTCCACAAGGAGGGCCCTGAACCTGGGTAACTAGCGTGTGTTCGCGTGCTTGTTGCCCAATCCCGCGCGAGCATCCATCGTCGCCTGCCCCATCATCTTTTCCATCTCTGATGGATATGCCGTGCAACCCACCACGACATTTGGCGCCCACCGTGGGGCTCGCGACGAGCGGAGTCACGTTCTGCGCGGGATCCCGGACCGTAGATGATCGGCGGATCGTCTCCGGCCTCGTGCTCTCCATCGGCTCCATCGGCTGCGTCCTCGACAACACCAAGAGCTTCGCCGACGTGGACGTCACCAGCGGAGGCACGGTCGTCACCCTTGGCAATTTCCACGTCTACGTCGCCGTCACTCTGCCAAGGAATACCCGAGGTGGTCTACTCGAGCTTGGCTCCTTCGATCTTCGACGCCAGCACCAGCGACGACGACTCCGCCTTCGGCTACTTCAACTCCGGCGACGCCGACTGCGACGACGACAAGCTCAACGTCTACGCCGAGGTGCACATGGTCGAGCACGCGGTGGCGGGAGGCCCCGTCGCCGCCACTGTTCATGAAGCTGGCGAACCTTCTCGTTTCCAGCGCAACCTGGAGGCCGACTTCGAGCTGCTAAGCACCCCCATCGCGCCGGGTGCGGATCCAGCCAAGGCGGCGGCTGAACTCGAGAGGATGCGTCAACAGATATACGACAAGGCTCTTCACCTCGCATCAACGCAGCGCCGACTCAACGCCACGATGCGCGAGTACAACACCGTCCACGGCTTCGAGCCGGCTAGAGGCAACATGGAGAAGCTGAACGAAGTCAGGCGCAAAGGAGGGGATCTCGGCGGTGTCCTGAACCATGCCGGCCAGCCGCACGAGCATTCGGACATCGTCTTGCCCGAATACAGCAACCCGGTGCAAAACATGAAGGCTGCGGAGGCGGCCGCAGCAGAACTACCTCATCTCCAAGGCGAGGAGCTACGCCAACAAGCACGCCGGGTCCAGGAGCTCATCGCCGCGGCTAACCGGCAGCAGCGCGAAACCGAGGCAACGGCGAGCCGAGAACATCATGAGCCGCCTCCAGGCTACGACCCAGCCGGCAAGTCCAAGCAAGGCGCTGAGGCGTCATCCACAAGCCGCGGAAGGGCGAAGGACAAGCAACCACGAGCTCATCGCGAGGGGAGCGTAAGCTCGCATCCTCGTGATCATGGCAGCGGTCCGGCTGGACGACGCGAAGACGGCAACCGGAACGGGCCGCAAACCGGCCGCAGTGTTAAGGAGCGAATCGGACACAAGGTCACCATCGAGGAGCGCCTGGGACCGCTGGGGCCCGAAACAAGCCACGACGCTCGCCTCCGCATCGACGCGCTCAAGGCGTCAAGCATCATCGAGGAGGAAGACATCGCCGCACATCGCTGCTTCGGACCTCGCATCCGGACCGAGCAATTCCCGCGGGGATTCACCCTCCCAAGGGATACACCCAAGTACAACGGCACCGCGAAGCCGGAAGACTGGCTCGCCGACTACGTCACGGCGGTCAACATCGCAGGCGGCAACAAGCGAGTGGCCGTACGCTATGTGCCACTCATGCTCCAGGGGTCGGCTCGCACCTGGCTGAACAGCTTGCCGGCTGAAAGCGTCAACAGCTGGCTAGACTTTGAGGAGGTGTTCAATCGCAACTTCACCGGCACCTACTTACGCCAGGCAACGCACAGCTACTCGCACTGTGCAAGCAGAAGGACGGCGAGTCGGACCGAGCCTACCTCACCCGGTGGACTAGCCTACGCAACTCCTGCGAGGGAATCCTCGAGCTCCAAGCCGTCCAGTGTTTCATTCAAGGTTGCCGAGACCAGACGCTGCTCAAGCACAGACTCCTAAGGAAGAGCCCGAAGACCATGGCGGAGCTCATGGCAATCGCCGATGAGTATGCCACCGCCGACGCGGGCATGACCAACCCGATCTGACTCGATGAAGCCGGAAGAATCATCACGACGGAGTCGGTTGCACGCCGCAGCCGGACGGAGAACCAGGAAGGGGGAAAATCAACCCGGCGTGACTCCGACGCGGCCGGCAAGCGCAAGTCCACGGACGACCGCGTCGAGTCCAAGTTCGTCGCCACTACCGAGGGAAGGCCGGCAGGAGGCTTCGACAACCGCCGCATGAGGACGAGCAGCGACATGCGCCGGACGAGGGCGAAGTATAGCTACGAGTTCCTACTCGACCAACCGTGCCGGAACCATGGCGACCGGCCGGCGAATCACACCGTTCGGCAATGCACCCTCGGCCGCCCAAGGCCACCACCATACGAGTGACGAAATCCGCCTCCGCCTCTGAACGGGGCCGGACGAGACGATCGAAGGCGTGACGACGGACGGCGCGAAGATAGGGATCGCGATGATCGCCAACGCGAAGAACAGAGGAGGGAGCGCCTTCCATCTCCACCCCCAAGGGGTCCAGACGGCTACCAGAATCCGGATGCCGCCTACATCGTGTTCGTCAGCGAGCGCGACGACAAGCGAAGCCGGCGCGAGCGATTCAAGGAGGTGAATGCAGTGGTTCCACCCGTCCCCCAGTACCTCAACTGGTCACAAGAACCGATCACGTGGGACCGCCGCGACCACCCGGAGCTGATGCCCAACCCAGGCGGCTATGCCCTGGTCCTGGAGCCCATGATCATCTCCACCAAGCGCGCCTGCACCTTCTCACGCGTCCTCATCGACGGGGGCAGCAGCATCAACATCCTCTACCGCGACACGCTGGAGAAGCTGGGAGTCTCCGAGTCCAGCCTGACACCGAGCCGGACAGTCTTCCATGGCATCGTTCCGGGGCGAGCCGGCTCGTCCATGGGCCTCATCCGACTGGACGTCCTATTGGCACCAAGAGCAATCACCACCGCGAGACCAGTCTCCTTCGAGGTGGTCGACCACTCCAGCGCCTACCACGCCATCCTCGGGCGGCCGGCGCTCGCCAAGCTCATGGCAGTGCCGCACTACGCTTACCTCAAGATGAAGCTACCAAGCCCACGCAGAATCATCACCGTCGCCGGAGACTACAACGTTCCATCGCCTGCGCCTCCGATAGCGCGAAGGTGGCCGAGACCATGGTCTGCAATGAGGAGATAAAGCAATTCAATCGCAAGGCCAACGAGGAGAAGCTGGAGATTCCGGAGTCGGCCAAGCCGGCTGGCGAGTCGAACTTCCAGGCGGCGCGAGACACAAAGAAGATCTACTTCGATGACAACGACAAGTCCAAGTTCGTCACCGTGGGGGCGAGCCTGGACCCCAAATAGGAAAGCGCGCTCGTCGAGTTCCTCCGTGAGAACCGGGACATCTTCGCGTGGTCCCCCAAGGACATGCCGGGTGTACCGAGGGAACTCGCCGAGCATTCTCTACACGTCCATCCAGACGCCAAGCCAGTGAAGCAGTCCCTGCGTCGCTTCGCAGAAGGAAGAAGACAGTTGATAGGAGAAGAGATAGCCCGGCTACTTGCAGCCGGATTCATCAAGGAAGTACAACACACGGAGTGGCTAGCCAATCCGGTGATGGTGGAAAAGAAGAACAAGCGGTGGCGGATGTGTGTCGACTACACCCACCTCAACAAGGCCTGCCCCAAGGACCCCTTCGCACTGCCACGCATCGACCAAGTGATCGACTCCACGGCCGGCTGCGACCTTCTCTCCCTCCTCGACGCCTACTCCGGCTATCACCAAATTCCGCTGAACCCGGATGACCAGCTCAAGACCGCCTTCATCACCCCCTACGGCCCGTACTGCTACACCACCATGCCATTCGGCTTGAAGAACGCGGGGGCAACATACCAGCGCTGCATGCAGAAATGCTTGCACGACCAGATCGGTCGCAACGCGCACGCCTACGTCGACGATGTCGTCATCAAGACCAAGGAGAAGCACACCCTCCTCACCGACCTCAAAGAAACCTTTGACAACCTGCGCCGCTTCCAGATGAAGCTCAACCCGGAGAAATGTGTGTTCGGCGTTCCAGCCGAACAGCTACTCGGCTACCTCGTGTCGGCACGAGGAATCGAGGCCAACCCGGAGAAAATCGCCGCCATCGACAATATGCGACAACCAAGAAGCATCAAGGACATCCAAAAATTCACCGGTTGCCTGGCATCCCTCAGCCGTTTTCATCAGCCGGCTCGGTGAGAAGGCTCTCCCGCTCTACCATTTACTGAAGAAGACTGACAAGTTCGTCTGGAGCGACGCGGCAGACGCCGCCTTCAAGGAACTCAAGCATGCGATGGCCACCGCCCCGGTCTTAGCACCTCCGACTCCAAAGGAGCCCATGCTCATGTACATCGCCGCCTCCAACCGAGTCGTCAGCGTCGTCCTGGTGGTTGAACGAGATGAAGCCGGCAAGCAGCGGCCGGTTCAGCGGCCAGTCTACTACCTCAGCGAGGTGCTCTCGCAGTCAAAGCAAAACTATCCACACTACCAGAAGCTCGTATATGGCGTGTACATGGCAACGAAGAAGCTGAAGCATTACTTCCAAGAGCATCCGATCAAAGTGATAAGCGACGCTCTGCTTGCCTAGATCATAGGTAACAAGGACGCAACCTGCAGAGTCGCGAAATGGGCGATCAACCTGACGGCGCACGGAGTCGAATACGACAAGAGAACAACGATCAAGTCACAGGAGCTGGCGGACTTTCCTAGCCGACTGGACGGAGATGGACCACGTACCGCCGCCACCCGACTCCGGCGAACATTGGCTCATGCACTTCGACGGTTCCAAAAGATACTGGGGACTCGGCGCCAGAGTCGTCCTCACCTCACCCAAGGGGGGCCGACTCGAGTATGTGCTACAAATCCACTTCACGGCGTCCAACAATGTAGCTGAATACGAAGCTCTCGCGCACGGCCTCAAGCTCGCCAAGGCCATGAACATCAAGCGGATCCTCTGCTACGGCGACTCCGACTTGGTGGTCCAGCAGACCACTGGTCATTGGGACGCCAAGGACCCCAACATGGCCGCCTACCGCTTCTTCGTCCAGCAACTCGCGGGATGCTTCGACGGATGCGAATTCCACCACATCCACCGCTCCAACAATGAGGCGGCTGACACTTTGGCGAACATTGGTTCTCTTCGCGAGGAAATCCCACCCGGCGTCGCCCTTGAGAAGCTGTACAAGCCATCCATCACGCCGTGTCCTGGCTCCGACTCCATCCGGATGCCGCCAGGCGCGGAGTCGGCTGGGCCGGCTCCAGGCGAGTCAGAAATCGTCGAGGTCCTCGTCATCGAAGAGGCTCCGCCATGGACCCAACCCTTCCTCGCCTACCTCACCAACGACGAGCTACCGGAGGACGAGCTCATCGCCAAGCAAATCAAACGCCGAGCAAGTGCTTACACCATCATCAACAATGAGTTGTACAAGCGTAGTGTCTCTGGGATATTCCAGCATTGTGTGAGCCAAGAAGAAGGAATCAAGATACTCAAAGAAATCCATCAAGGCGAATGCGGTCATCACGCATCCTCCAGAGCAATTGTGGCTAAGGCGTTCAGGCACGGGTTCTACTGGCCGACTGCGCTGGCTGATGCGAACCAGCTGGTCCGGCTCTGCAACGGCTGCCAACGATTCGCAACGCAGAAGCACACGCCGGCTTCAGCACTCAAGACAATTCCTATCACCTGGCCGTTTGCCGTCTGGGGGCTCGACATGGTCGGCCCGCTGAGAAGATCCAGTGGAGGCATGACACACCTGCTGGTAGCAGTCGACAAGTTCACGAAATGGATTGAAGCCAAGCCGATCAAGAAGCTGGATGGACCAACAGCAGTCAAGTTCTTCAAAAGCATCATCTACCGCTTCGGCTACCCCAACAGCATCATCACGGATAACGGGTCGAACTTCGTCAAGGGAGAATTCGCCAAGTTCTGCGGCAGGACCGGCATCCGGCTCGACGTAGCCTCCGTCGCACACCCGTAGTCAAATGGGCAGGTCGAGCGGGCAAACGGCCTCATCCTATCCGGCATCAAGCCTCGATTTCTCGAACCACTCAAGCGAGCAGCCGGCGCATGGGAAGAAGAGCTACCTTCCGTCCTCTGGAGCCTAAGGACAACCCCAAATCGCTCAACCCGCTTCGACCCCTTCTTCCTCGTCCACGGGGCTGAAGCCGTCATGCCAACTGACATCGAGCATGATGCGCCCCGAATCATGCTATACACAGAAGCAGAAGCTAAGCAAGCCTATGAAGATGGAATGGACCTGCTCGAGGAAGCGCGCCAGCTTGCCGAGTCAAGGTCGGCGATGTATCAGCAAAAACTGCGCAACTACCACAGCCGGCAGGTCAGGCCTGTCCGCTTTCGTGAAGGCGACCTCGTGCTACGACTAATCCAAGACACAAAGAACATGCACAAGCTTTCATCACCCTGGGAAGGACCATTCATCGTAAGCAAAGCGCTCATCAACGACGCATACTACTTGATCGACGCCCGCGAGCACAAAAAGGACACGATGGACAAGGAAGGCGATGAAACGGAAAGGCCATGGAACGCATCACTCTTGCGTTGATTCTACACCTGAGAAACTTGTATGTATCACCTATGCTATCAATAAAGAAATGAGAATGATGAGCACATGAGCAATTTTTCGCAACTTTTTTCTGCATTTCCTCTCCGGTTCTTCCGGTAGCCGACAAGCTTGCCTTTAGCGACCGTGTAGCGTGACTAACCCCTAAACGGCTAACTCTTCAGATCCGGTTAAGGCCGGCAAGAGAATAAGCTGGAGGGGGCCAACAACGTGAAAAACGCATAAAGGGAAGTACTGTCGGCTGAAAAAATGCTCTTCTATAAACCTCGTCCAAGCCGGCAGTTGGCAACCGATTCTCCTATTACAGACGATTAACTACACAACGCTAAACGTCTAACTCTTCGGATCCGGTTAAGGCCAGCAAGAGAATAAGCTAGAGGCCGACTATATGCGAAAGATGTAAGAAATAGAAATCGTTGCCGGCTGAGAAAACTCTGGCCCAACAAACCGATCCTAACGTTATAGTAATGTGCATGATCCCGCTGGATGGTGAAGTGCACACGAACAACGGCGGGAGAGGCTACAGGCGAGTGCGAAATTAAGTTAAGCAAAGTAAAAATGTTCTCCATGATTAAAAGAGCGGGCTAACCACTTCATCATTTCATTTCACGCACGAAAACGTCGCCAACCGGCTCCGAGACCTCAAGTCGGACACAAACGCGATGCGCGGGAAATTAAAACCGCACGCAAGTAAACAAGAACATGAACAAAGGCAAGTAACATTAAACATCAAAAGCAAGGCCTTACAGACGGAAGCTGAACAACAAAACAAAAAGAAGTCCACAGGCGGACTTTCCCCCGTGCAACTACAAGGCCAAGCCGGCAAAGAGCTCCCTAGGCGGCACCCGTCGGCTTCCCGGCTCCACCTTTCTCTTGCCAACCCAGGGCTTGAGGCAGAGGGTGCCGTCGAACACCTTCACGTAGAAGATGCCTCGGAGAAGTCGGCAAACTCGTCCCATCCCCTGACGAACTCCACCTTGTTGACAACATCATCACCGTCCCCCTGGGAGGTGAATCGCACAGTTGCACTCCAGGGGCCCTGGGTAGCACCCTCACGGAAGAGCTTGAACATGAAGTGGCCAACGCCCGGCAGCGTGTCGGCGAAGGCATCAAGAAGTCTCTGCAACCGGCCCAATAACCGGCGGGTGCAGGATCATGAGGAACTCTCGATAGGGAACACATCCATCCCAGGCGCCAGGGATTCTCAAGGGAATCAGAAGAGGCGGAAGACAACTCCGTGATGTCTTCCTCGCTGTCAGCAGCAGCAGGAGCATACTTAGGAACCGGATCAAACCCGGAGGCGGAAGAACAGGAGTGGCCTCCTTCTCGCTTGACGAGTCATGAAGAAGAAGCAGATTCTTGCCGCGGCCAATGCCACCGCCAACGCCGCCACCGGCGGTACCCACCTTCTTCGAGCCAGTGCGGCCGCCGCCCTTGCCCGCGGCCAGCGCTGCTACCGGCAGCAATGGCGGCGACCGCCTTTCCTCGTCCTCGTCCGCCTTTCTTAGGGGGACGGCCGCGAGGACGTTTCGCCGGAGGCGCAGCGGCGGTCTCCTCAAGAGCAACGTCCATAGGATCGGACTTCACCATGGCGGAGCTGCGAAGGAACAAGAGAAAGAAGGCGAAGGGGGGAGCAAGGAAGCGCAAGTGAGGAAGAAGAAAGAAAACTGCCAAGCTTTATAGCAGAAACAGGGGACAACGTGGGAGACCCAACCAGTCACCACGATCCCACTGTCTACACGTGGCAACGAAACTCAGATGATGGAACTTTTCAGTAACTGTAGCCGGGTCCACGAACAGAAGCCAAGGAGACAAGCCCAAGTCGGCATAACCTATCCCGGGGGCTGCGCAGCCGGAGCCGGCTCCGCAGACCCGACGGCATATCTATATCACCCCGAGTCACAGACTCGGGGGCTGCCACGCCGTCAGCGCAAAAATTCCTGGGGGCTGCGCAGCCGTGCGGCAGGCTCCGCAAACCCGGACGCATATCTATATCACCCCGAGTCACGGACTCGGGGGCTGCCACGCCGTCAGCCGGCATAAAATTCCCGGGGCTGCGCAGCCGGCGAGCCGCTCCGCAGACCCGGACGCATATCCATATCACCCCGAGTCACGGACTCGGGGGCGCCACGCCATTAGCCGGCATAAAAATTCCCGGGGGCTGCGCAGCCGGCGAGCCGGCTCCGCAGACCCGGACGCATATCTATATCACCCCGAAGTCACGGACTCGGGGGGCTGCCACGCCGTTAGCCGGCCATAAAATTCCCGGGGGCTGCGCAGCCGGCGAGCCGGCTCCGCAGACCCGGACGCATATCTATATCACCCCCGAGTCACGGACTCAGGGGCTGCCACGCCGTCAGCCAGCATAAAATTCCGGGGGCTGCGCAGCCGGCGAGCCGGCTCCGCAGACCCGGACGCATATCTATATCACCCCCGAGGTCACGGACTCGGGGGCTGCCACGCCGTCAGCCGGCATAAAATACCTGGGGCTGGCGCAGTCGGCAAGCCGACTCCGCAGACCCGGACGCAAAACTACATCACCTCGACTCGGGGGCTGCATAACTCACAGACGATGGAAGAAAAACGCAAGACAAATAAAGGACGTGAAATTTCGACCCGGCTTAGATGCTCAAGCCGGCCCAAAATTCGGGGGCTAGGCATGGTGATTATCATTACCAAACACAAACACGAATTCTGCACAAAGGCCCGCAATCACAGAGAAAAATAACACTCATGATAACAATCAACGGCTGGGAGCAGAATAGCGAATTTTAACAAGGCAATCTTCAAGGATGCCCAAAATAACAAGGCAGGTAATGTGGCAGGACAGTTAATGAGTACAGGACAACAATTACACCCGGCATTCTGGGGAGCAAACAAGTCAGATGGTAGTGGCGTCAGTGGCAGCAGGCAGCGTCGCCGGCTCCAGTATCTTCAGCCAGCCGTGGGGCCGAAGACGGCTCAGCAGGCACCAACTTCGTCAAGTCAACCGCCTCGGCAATCAGCCCTGAGGCCATGACGATCTCCGGACGCAGGCTCGCGAGGGACATTTCCCGTGCGAAATCCATCAACCAGCCGCTCATCTGCACGCCCGGATACCATGACTTCACCACCAGCCAGCGCCATGTCCGGTGCCTCCGCGCGCCGCCATCTCCACCTGCTCGTTGATGCCGGCTGGCGCCCTTCAAGCCGAGGTGGACAAATCGTGGAGAGCAGCTTGGCAAGGGAGCATCCGGCCACAGGTTCTCGAGCACGCCGTCGGCCGCTTCTTCAACCGTTGAACTCCTGGCCGAATCGGAGAAGACGGGAGGCGGCAGTCGGAGCGACCCAGCAGCGGCACCAGAGGACTCCGGTCGGAATGAGCCGAGGCAGCGTCTTTCTGGATTTGCGCGTCTACCGAGATAAAGCCTGCGTTCAAACGGTGAGGCCGAGTAGAAGACCCCAAACAAGAATTCAAGGAGAAGAGAGACCTCACTTACCAAGGATCAGATCGTTCACGCGCTCAACCTCCTTGATCAGGCCGCCCAACCAGCTGCTCATGCTCAAGCTCACGCGCCTTGGCCGCCTGGACGATCTGGTCGTTGGCCTCGACGGACTCCTTCAGCTGAATCCTCAGCTCATCCGCATTCTCGCGGAGTGACTCGACCTCGCCCCGTCTCCGCCGCTCAGCTTCCTGCAGTTTCGTCGCTTCCTCGCCCAGTCGGACGATTTCCAGGCGGCGCTCCTCCGATGTCTTTTCCACCGCCTGGAGATCGGCCTTGGCCAAGGCCAGAGCGGCGTCCCTTCTCCTTCAGTTGCCTCTCCAAGCCGGCGCGGGAGGCGGTGTCGCCTGCGGAGATTGGATCATCATCAAAACAAAGACATGCAAGAAAGAATGCAGAACTACAAGACAGAGGATGTGAGCGAGAAAGAAACCAGACCTTTGGCCGCCTCAAGCTCTCGCCTGAGCAAAGTCGTCTCCTTGGCCGCCTCGGCGAAGCCCATACTCTATGGAGGAGCAGAGCAATGTTATGTTGGCCAGGTTCTCTTGGCCTTCTCCTCCACCAGCGCGGCGAGGGGAATCTTCCCCGATGCGTCGGGCAGGGCCGGCACCGGCCCAGAATACGGAGGAGAAGACACCAAGCTGGATTGGTGGGGCCATGGAGCGAAGCCGTCACCCGCCGCTATGGCCTTGTCCTTGGCTGTTTCGGCCACCGACGTGGAAGGAGTGGGGAGGGCGAGGTATCCGGCCCCGGCGCCGGGCCGGAGAACTATCTGGAAGGTCCGCCGACGCCTCGGCGCCACCCGCTGAAACCGGAGGATTGGAGTCGGCCACGGGGGGAGCGGCATTCGCCGACACCTGGCCGGCCGGTTCCACATCCGCTGTCGCCGTTACCGCCTCCGGGGGCGGACCATCCGCTTGCGCCACGGAAGCTTCGGGAGCAGACCTCGTGGCCGGCTCGCCCGTCGCGACGGGCGCCGTCTCCACTATTGGAAGCGGCGCTCTACAGAACGAAGAAGGTGTCACCACCAAGTACAAGCCGCAAGATTGCTACCACAAGACAAGGACTTACCCGTCGCATGAGCCCAGTTCCCTGGGCTTCCTCCTCAAGCGCTTCGGCGGGGGAGCCGACACGTCGTCGGACAGGCGCTTCACGCCTCCGGAGGGCGCCTCCCCGCCCCCGGGTAACGGCAGGGTCGTCAACCGGCTGCTCCGCGCGGGCCGGTACTACTTCAACCTCTGCACCGGCTCTGTAGTCTTGCCGGCGTCCGTGCCCGCTCCCGCCTTCTCCTCGGCCGCCTTGGCAGCGGCCAGCTGCCTCGCAGCCGCCTTGCGTCCATCTCCTTCCGGATCAGATCCGCCTACGCCCAGCTTCGCGTAATAGCTTTTTCCATACCTTCAATGCTTAAGTCATAACCCGGAACAGCACAAGAATAGAATTAACCACCTGGATGTCGGTTCCGCCGGCAAGAGGCTCCGCCCTCTCCACGCAACCGCCTCGCCCTCGCTTCTCCTCGTTCTCCTCGAGGTCATAACTATCCACAGTCAGACCAGCGTCAGACGCTCCCAAGGCCGATTCCGCCTGCATCACTGGCATAAAACTCCTTCTCTAAATCACCCGGATTCAAATCATAAATGAAATCACCACCGGAAGCACGACCAATCATCTCATTGTTGGCCCCACCAGCGGGGACATCCGCCTTCTCCCGCCAGCCTGGCGTCGACTTCGGCCCTGATATCGGCACATCGCATCCGCCTGGGCCTCCGCCGAAGGTTTCCCGGCGGGCATCAAGCCGGACGTAGTAGGCCGGGACGACGAAGAAGCCAGCTTTTGGCGGCAGCACGCCCCGCTTCTCGAATGTGCCCCTCCGCTTGTTGGGCACGGTGCTTGCATCAACATCGGCGGCCGACTTCGACCGCCTCTCCTTCAGGACCTGCCGGGGAAGAATTGCTTTCTTCTTCCGCGCCGCCGCCTCCAACCCTTGGTCCTGCGGAGGATGGCGCCGGCTTGGAGGCTGGCACGGAAGAGGAACCTTCTGAGTCCGGCTCGAACCGCTGGAAAGATCTACTACCACGCACGACATCGTCGGTTTTGCCCGGCGACGTCGGGCTCAGGAGACTTACCGCGGGGCGAGACTGGAGGCGGGACGTCGCGCTCGAGGTCCTCGTCCCGTGTCGGCCGCCGAATCGGAGTCGGAGCCGGAGGGGGACAGGGCTCGGTGCGGTGCGAGCGGCGTCGTCATCGCCTCCACCATCTTCACCAACATGGCGCCCCCACCGAATCGGTGGTGTCACTGCGCCCATCCGGGCCGGTGCGGCGCCGCCGCCCAATTCATCTCAGCGGTGGCGTCTGTTTCCTCCCGCCTGTTCGTCGGCGGAATCCACCTCCAGCAAGCCGTCAGCACCTTGGTGAAGGGACCACTGACATCGGGCTCGAAGACGACTTCAAATCCTCAACCCGCTGGGGCTCGCAAAGCTGCCCAACAGGCCGACTGGGTCAAGCGGCAGCCGGACGAAGGAATTGAAGACGGACAAGAGAGCAAGGACTAACCTCAGGAGCACGTTCCGAGCGGGTGAATGGATCACCCGAAAATCCCAGTCCCTCGATGTCGGTGGATGAGAGCGGGAAGCCCACTTGCAGAGGGCTTCGGCTTCGGCAACTCCTAAGACCCGGCTGGGATCCCGGATGCCAGAGTAGAAGCACATCTTGCGCGGACGTGCCTGCAGCGGGTATATCCGCCTTGACAACCACGCCAGGGTCAGGTCCCTGGACGTTATTAGGCCTCCTCCCAACACCTTCAGCCGGCTGAACAAACACTCTCGAGAGCCCCATCCATAGGCGGCTTCCGAATCCAGGACTTGGGCTCGGCAGCGAGTTGGAGAAGGCCGGAAGGCATCCGGTCGGCGTCAGTAAGATTCGGATGTAGAATAGGTGCTCCGCCACTTCTTGATGGAATCTGGCAGGTTAATCTTGGGCAGCGGCGTATTCTTTGTGCTAATGGAACGCTGCCACAGTCGCGCTGCTGCCCCGGCGTCGTCTTGAGCCCGCAGGAAGAAGAACATGCCGAATATCTCCATACTGGGCCAATGCCCAAATACGCTCGCACAGCGTGACGAAGCAGGACAGCTGAGTATGCAATTTGCCCCCAGATGGTGGGGCTGCAGCAGCCCGTAGAAGCGCAGAAATTCTGCGAAGAAAGAGCTCACCGGGAGCCCCAACCCCCGCTCCAAATGCGCGAGNATCGGCGCCCCACCAGACGACTCGGTGGTGTCACCGCGCCCATCCGGGCCGGCGCGGGCGCCGCCGCCCAATTCATCTTCAGCGGTGGCGTCTGTTTCTCCTCCCGCCTGTTCGTCGGCGGAATCCTCCTCCAGCAAGGCCGTCAGCGCCTTGGTGAAGGGACCACTAACGTCGGGCTCGAAGACGACTTCAAAATCCTCAACCCTCTGGAGCTCGCAAAGCTGCACAACAGGCCGACTGGGTCAAGCGGCAGCCGGACGAAGGAATTGAAGACGGACAAGAGAGCAAGGACTAACCTCAGGAGCACGTTCCGAGCGGGTGAATGGATCGAACCCGAAATCCCAGTCCGCCTCGATCCTGTCGGTGATGAGACGGGAAGCCCACTTGCAGAGGCTCTTCGGCTTCGGCAACTCCAAGCAGACCCGGCTGGGATCCCGGATACCGGAGTAGAAGCACATCTTGTGCGGACGTGCCTGCAGCGGGTATATCCGCCTTTACAGCCACGCCAGGGTCAGGTCCCTGGACGTTAGACCGTTCCTCACCAACTCCTTCAGCCGGCTGAACAAGACACCCTCGAGAGCCCCATCCACAGGCGGCTTCCGAATCCAGGACTTGGACGCCGGCAGCGAGTTGGAGAAGGCCGGAAGGCCGATCCGGTCGGCGTCAGTTAGATTCCGGACGTAGAAGTAGGTGCTCTGCCACTTCTTGATGGAATCAGGCAGGTTGATCTTGGGCAGCGGCGTATTCTTCGTGCTAATGGAGACGCTGCCACAGTCGCGCTGCTGCCCGGCGGTCGTCTGAGCCCGCAGGAAGAAGAACATGCCGAATATCTCCATACTGGGCCAGATGCCCAAATACGCCTCGCACAGCGTGACGAAGCAGGACAGCTGAGTAATGCAATTTGCCCCCAGATGGTGGGGCTGCAGCCCGTAGAAGCGCAGAAATTCTGCGAAGAAGGAGCTCACCGGGAGCCCCAACCCCCGCTCCAAATGCGCGGAGAACACGACGACCTCGCCCTTCTTGGGCGCCGGAGAAACTTCTCCTTCAGGGGGAGCGCGGGCTCCCACGTCGCCCGTCATCCCCAAGAACTTGTTCCGACGGAGCTCCTAGAGGAATGCATCGTCCACGGTGGAGCCCATCCATGCGCCCGAGCTCGCCATGGAAGATCGGTTTCCCGTGGTGAGAGAGGCGAATGCAAGGACGGCAAGAGCGAAAGAGAGAATGGGCGAGAACTGGGGAGCGCAAGAATCGACGAAGAAGACGAAGCGAGAATGGGGAACGGTAACCCCGGCCGTTCCCCCTCTTTCCACTTTAAAGGCGAGGCAAGCGGAACCGCTCCGCCCGTCGCGCCGCGTGGCGGGCAAACATGCCGCACTTTCTGCAGATGATCCCACGAGCAAGCAGTTGCCACAGAAAATCCTACCCGGCGAAGCCGAGGCGACATGCGCCAGGCCTCGGACAGAACACCAACGGCCCCCCAAAGCGGCAGGTCGTGGCTGACGTAGGCCATGACCCAAGCCTTCAAGCCGGCCGTTCCGGACCGCTAAGATCTACGGATCCCGCATCACGAAGCCAAACTAGTCAACGACAACTTCGATAGTATACAACCAAGGACAGGAGTGCCCGTGGAGTATTCCCCACGAGCAAGCTTCAGCTCCACCCGGCTTCGGATCCGGCCGGCGACGACTCCAACCACGACATTTCAACCGCAACGTTCAAGACAGAGGGGAAGATCGAGAAGTCTTCCCAGCGAGCTAGCAAGACTCCACGATCTCGGGGGCTAGTGTCGGGGATATGAACCCCGGATACCCCAAAGAAGCCTGTTCCTTCAATCCTCCGCAGGCCGGCTAAACAAGTGCTGGCTGCGCAGTGCCGCTTGAAACTCGCCGGATGAAGCAAGCCGCCTGCGTCTACCCGGATGCGGACATCCGGCTGGGCTGAAGCCCGACGCACCAACCGACAACTCCGTACAAGTGGGCCCTGTTCGTATAACCGCTCTGGGTGAACAGTACCCCTTGTCGGGCATCTCCTGTACCGAATCATGACAACAAGCTCCAGCCGGCCTAGAAAGTAGTGATGTCATAGGGACAAACTTGTAACTTCCCTGTAACCTAAAACCCTAGCCCGCTGCCTATATAAAGCGGGCTAGAGCCTCCTGCGCGAGGCAGACGATACACACAGGCACACGAGCAACGAGAACACCACATAGTATCATCTTCCACCTCCAGCCGGCTAGGATCTCCAGCCGGCTGCCACCCGAAACGGCTCAAGGAGCACCATTGTAACCCGATTCTGTGATCAAGCAATAAGAACAAGAAGAGCAGGACGTAGGGGTGTTACCTCCACAAGGAGGGCCCTGAACCTGGGTAACTAGCGTGTGTTCGCGTGCTTGTTGCCCAATCCCGCGCGAGCATCCATCGTCGCCTGCCCCACAATCTTTTCCATCTCTGATGGATATGCCGTGCAACCCACCACGACAAGTCCACCACGGGACTACGGGTCCATGGCAGTAGCTAGATGGTTATCTCTTCTCCTTGTACACCATTGCTTAGATCTTGTGAGCTGCCTATCACGATCAAGATCATATTATCTGTAACTGTTAAATGATGTGTTTGCATGGATCCGATGAATTGTGGAAATCATTACTCTTGTTCATATATGTGTTATGTTTTATCTATGATCTTGCATGCTCTCCGATGCTAGTGGATGCTGTTGCCAAGTAATTGTTCGTATCTTCAGAGAGGGTATTTATGCTAGATAGTGGGTTCATGCCTTCTTGTGCCGAGTGCGATTGACAGAAACGCTCATGCCAATGAATGTGCTGTTGCCACTAGGGGGAAAATAGCAGTGTTGTTTCCTTGTGTTATTTATATTGCTTACATTATGCAGTTTGCTTATTGTAATGATCTGTTGCTTGCAACTTAATACTTCTGGGAGACATGATGGACATCGATCTCGGGGGTGGATTATTAGTCATAGACGCAGTTGGATAACGGTCTATGTATTTTGACGTAATAACCATATTACATGAAACAGTGAACTATATTGTTTTATGATAGCATTGTGTTGCGCCTATAATTCTGTCAATTGACATGCTGTAATTTGTTTACCCATCATGTGTATCTTTTGAAGAGACACCACTAGTTATCTGTGGACCCCGGTCCTATTTTCCTACACTGTTACAACTGTTTTGCTAGCTTTCCGTTCTCATTTTCTCGTTGGTCCTATTTCACTTTCATCATATTTTACTTCTGCACATTTAATTCTTTGTATTCAGCAAGCCGGAGAGATTGACAAACTCTTTGTTTCGTTGAGGCAAAGTAGTCTGTTTGTGATTGTGTGCAGGTCCATGTCAATAGCTCTTTGTCTAGCGGCGTTGACACCTTGCAAACCTTCTTCAAGTCCTACTAGTTCGATAACCTTGGTTTTGTAATCAAGGGAAACTGCTGCTTTGCTGCATCATACCTTCCTCTTTGGGTTCAACATTCATATATAGTGATGCCAACATAGGTGTTTCAACAAGCTCAACCACAACAAATCCAAAGTCAACCTGTAATATGATGCATTGACTAGTCATTTTCTAATAGAAATTCCAAACACCAGATTCAACATTCACAACAAACCAATTCCTAATAGAAAACTCTTACATTGCTAACCAGTGTGTAAAGGTGTCATTTTATGCCAAGTAAGTCACTTCAATCCTTAAATATTCCAACAATAATTCATTGTCACTGCTAACCAGCGCGTACTACACAATCTAAATACATGATTCTCGCAAATGATTTTTTCTTAAACCCCTACCAAACCCCCAATTTCCCCCATCCCTAACCCCTGAATATATGGCAAGGCTAAAACCCTAACCCCATGGCATTGCTAACCTAACTCTTCAATAATCGAGGGGAAAGAGGTAAAAATCGACGGGAAAGTGTACTATATAGTGGTGGTGAAGCATCCTACCGCCGCCGCTCCGGTGCCAAAGGCACGTCACTCAGTCCTCTCTCCCAACTGGCGCTGACGGCGGCGATTGGGCCCCCGCCTGGACAAGGGAGGATGACGCCATCAAGCCGCCGGTTGATTGATGACAACCACCAGCTCGGCCTGGTGGAGAATCTTCCTCCCATCGCCGTCGCTCCGGTGCCAAGGGCACGTCGCGCAGCCCTCCACCATCCGGCGCCGACGGCGGCGATTGGGGCCCCGCCTGGACAAGGGAGGATGACACCATCAAGCCGTTGGTTGATCGACAGCTACCACCAGCTCGGCCCGGTGGAGAATCTTCCTCCCATCACCGCCGCTCCGGTGCCAAGGGCACGTCGCGCAGCTCTCCCCCATCCGACGCTGACGACCAACCATCGGGCGGCGCGCACGGTGGCGCCTGGCCTTGTGACGAAGACGCCATCCCGCCGCCGGTTGATCGGCGACAACCGCAGCGCCTACGTGATCGCCTCCTCCTCGACCTCCCCGACGAAAACGACAACAGAGTGGTGGTGGGGTGTCGGAATGAATTCTGTCGGAAGGGCAGGGTGTTTCGACATAATAACCATGCGCTTCGGCTGTCCATACGCTTTTCGTCCTTTCGTGTACCGTATGCCATGGCAGCGCAATATGATACAAAGAATTGCGGAGTGACTGAACTGACCAGCTTGCTCAAGTAGAGTCACCGTATTTCGGGTATATTGAAATGCGTGGACCAAAGTGAGACAACACGTTCAATCTGTTTCTTTCTCTTCACCCAGTCTCTGCAATTCTGTCTTCATTTCCATTGCATATTTCTCTAGATTTTTGGTCGTACATTGGCTGTCGTCTGAAAATCTGAAATAGTGTTCTGGTTGGACGAAAGCTAATCCCTAACGTGATGCTGTTGGATTAATTTAGAGAAAGAGTCAGATGATGCATGAATTCGTTGGACCAGCCTGTATGCTCCCCTGTCTCTCATTTTGTTTTCTGCCGCTGTTGAAGTATCCCAATGCTTCTGCTGGGTGTCACTGCAATCATGCAGCTGTTGTTGCTTTCCAGTTAGTTAGGATATGATATGATATACTAGTACTTCAAGACAAAATCGAGTAATATTAAGCATATGTTAGACACAAGGTGCTGGTCGGTCTGTAAGACCGTTGAGTCTCGACGGTGTTAAAATTACATATGCCAATTTTTTATTGAACTAACATTAGGTGAGGCACACTTAGCCTCAAAACAAAATACGCCTACATCTTAGCTTAGCTTTCTTCATGATATTTGTATGAACGTTACTTAGAGAGATGGCAATTAGTCGGCAGTTTGTACTCACTACTTCTAGAAGAACGAGAGTCGGCACTAAAGTGCTCAATTATAACTCTCACTTAGACGCGGATGACCCGCGTTATAGGTGGAACAGACCCATCGTTTAATTCTGCATGTCCCTATCAATATTACTCATGACAAAGTACAAAGCAGTATCTTATTTTGTTTTTTTTTAAACGGAGACAAAAGCACTACCTGTCCTGTTTATCAGCGGAAAGCTGGGTAAAAATCTGTACACTCTCCCTTGACAGCCGTCATGGAGCACGGCCGCCGTCCAACCTAGCCACCAACACAAACTAAACACATACCGTCAAAATGAGAACTGTGGTCGAGGTTGCACACCGGTGTCATCGTCATCACTCCTCCATAAACGAGCGACTCCGACATTATCGAATACCAACCATCAAAGAAGCCTTCGCCACATCAGCCTCGGGAAGGCAACGTCGGCCCATGCCAAATAGTCAACCCACCGTGAAGGAGGCAGACATCTCCGACTGTGAAGACGAGCTCCGAAGAGGAGGGATGCAAGACTTGCACCAATGAATATCTTCACGACCGGGCCGCCCGACGCAGGTCATCATCACCGCTCAAACGATGCGAGAGCAGTTTCTACTTCGCAGCAGGGGAAGTCCAACACAACGAATCACCAAAGCAATGCAGTGCGCAACCAACACACCAAGGAGTGCAGATGAGACCTAAGATCTTCAAGACAATGAGGGAGGTCTTTGAGGACAAGAGGGTTCGGTGGCGGTGAGGTAGGGCACCGCCCAAGCCGTCGTCGGGTCGGGTCTATACCGAGGAATACTTAACAGACAAAATGTATCTCCTTTTTTTAATCTCACAAAATCTCCTGATTGCTAAGAGGATGGCCGTTAGAGTTAGAATACAAAATTTGTACGGAATACGCATCCATCCAATTATACAGCCGTCCAACATACAGATACAGGTGGAACAACACGGAGAACCTTCCAACAAAACGCCTTCTCTCTTTTCCGTGACAACGGCACACACCAATCCCAAACAGCCTTTCCTCCTCGTCAGAAGCGCAAACTCTTCCGATCTCTTCCTCAGCGCCCCATCCCCGGTCCTCCTCGTCAATAGCTCCGCCCCAGATCCGCGTCCATGGCGTCGCGCAGACGAATGCTCCTAAAGGTCATCATCCTCGGCGACAGCGGGTGCGCCCCAACCACACATCTTTTCTTCACTTTTTCCGGGGTGATTTTGCCACTGTTTTCTGATCCATCCTGCACTTTTGTTCGTTATCAGGGTCGGGAAGACGTCGCTGATGAACCAGTAAGGCCAAACCGAAACCCCCGCCTCGTCTAATTCGTCTAATTTCGGTTGTTTCTATTGGGGTGTTTCGCGGCTCTGAACGATTGTTGTGGTTCGTGTGCAGGTATGTGAACAACAAGTTCAGTAACCAGTACAAGGCGACGATCGGCGCGGATTTCCTTACCAAGGAGGTGCAGATCGACGACCGGCTCTTCACCTTGCAGGTTTGGCATACAATTCGTAGCTCAATCATTGCTGCTGTTTTTTTCCCCCTGTCGTGTAGTTTCTGGGTGTCTTAGATCTTGAAGGCAATAATAATGGATTGTATGCTGTTTGAGATGTGACGCACTTGAACTCCTGTTAGCGGAATTGCATTGCCAAACCGTGAGGTACTGGTGATCTAGTCTAGTGCTCTTGATTTTAGATAGGTTCTACCATGATCAATGTAGTGGTACTAAACTAGGAGGTACTGGTGGCTTATGGCTTTATTTATAAAGCGGGGCGGATCTATTTCGAGAACTAGGATCCCCGTAGTTTGTGTATGACAGGCTGAGAAGAGACTGCCATATGAGTTACTTTGGTCACATCAGTGACTTTTTTTATTCTGAAGATTACTGCTTCTGCAAACACCCTGTTCACTTGCTTATTGTTGAGGTCAATGGAATCATCGTTGATTAGAAAAAAATTAAACGAGGGGATACATTCCCTTTTCTATTAATGAAAAGGCAGTGCACCTGCTGGTTTTCCCCCCCAAAAAAAGAGGCGATAGAGTTCATGTCAGCTTATACCTGATTTATATGAGCAATGTCGAGATCAAAATTGTTGTAGGGATCAGAATGGGGTTGCTCTATTGAGCTTTTGAGCACGTTACCAGGTTTTAGCTTCTTCAGGTTGGGGTCTGTTCCGCAGGGTGGTCCACATCTAGTGGGTGCCACTTGTAACTCTTCCTGATTCAATATAGATCTCACCTATCATCACAATTTAATAATTTGGGTTTCTTCGTTTAAGAAAGAAGCTTATAGAAGATTACGTATCACTTTGCCTAGCCAATTTGAAAGGCACACGACGTGATAAGTCTTGTTGGTACGTTACATGGAGCATTTGGCGTGCTGCATAAGAAACCACATCCATTTAGCTCTAGCCTGCACTACCTATTATAGTACAATTTCTAAGGATGAGGACTGAGACCTAATTGACGAGAGGAAATAAATTAGAGACCTTGCAGGGGAATTGCAAGTCAATGCATTTAGATAGAATGAAAGGCTGCAAATGGGTCAACACCAGTAGGCCTGGTGAAAAAAAAAATTTAAAACTGTGCAAGCCCACAAGAAACATGACTAAAGTGATTCTTTGCATGACCAAAGGAAACACATAGGTACTATTACTCGTAAGTTCATGGACCATGTACTTATACTCTTTAGTTAAGAATAAGGAATTTGAGATTTTATGACTGGGTATGAATGATTATGTAGAGTTATCTGCTGGCAATCTACCTTAAATTCGAACTAGAGTATTGATATTGAACATTCAGACCATATCATCTTCTTTATTGAAAAAACAGGGAATGAAGGAGCCTGTTCATGTGCATTGTCAATGGCGTTCATCACTTATTCATCATATTCAAATGAAGGATATGGCCATATGAGATCGCTAAACTATTCCCTTGTTACTTAAAACTTAGACTTGCATCTGATTTTTGAGCTCTGCTAGGTAGTTTATTTAAATTAAAAAAGTGCAAATTGCCTTTTGGTCCACTGTAATTTTAGTCATATTTAGTATGTTGCCTGATTTTATTGCAGCTGGCTGAATTGATGTACCACTTACTTGATTATTGTGGATACTGGTTCTGTCATGATAAATTGATAAATGATAATGCTAGATTATGCTTTTCTGTAATGAGCAGAAGTGAAGTACACAGAATAATCTTCAGTGCCAGTGAAAACGTTTGTACTCTTTCTCCTCTTCAAGGAAGATGGGGAAAATAATCCATATTGCGTTGTTAGGTTCTTGTTAATAATCCAATGATGTTACAACCGAAACTCTGTTTTCACATGATTCGGTGAAGCAACTCCAATTATTTATTGCTCTAGCTAATTAATCATTACTTACGTATGTCTGTAGCATGTCTAATTTCCATAACTTACAAGAAGAAATGTGGAATATATGGCTATGAACTTGGTTCCTTGTGAAATAGTAGTTCCACTCACCCACACTTACATTTCTCTGAAACTCAGATATGGGACACAGCAGGACAGGAACGTTTTCAGAGTCTTGGTGTGGCATTTTATCGTGGAGCTGACTGTTGTGTTCTTGTATATGATGTCAATGTAACCAAGTCATTTGAAAAACTCAACAACTGGCGTGAGGAATTCCTAATCCAAGTAAGTAAACTTGGTCGGTTATTGGTCATTCAAATGTACTGCATCATGTTATAGTGAAAGTTTGACCGTTCTTATTACAGGCTAGCCCATCAGATCCAGAGAATTTTCCCTTTGTTTTACTTGGAAATAAGATTGACGTTGATGGTGGTAATAGCAGGACTGTAAGTCTTTGTCATCACATTGTGCGATTTACTAGTATTTACTCTTGGTTTACTTAATATTGTATACTGATTTTGAGATAATTTGTTTTCTCAGGTCTCTGAGAAGAAGGCTAAAGCATGGTGTGCTTCCAAGGGAAACATCCCTTATTTCGAGACATCTGCTAAAGAAGGTTTCAATGTTGAAGCTGCTTTCGAGTGTATAGCAAGGAATGCTATCAAGAATGAACCTGAAGAAGATATGTACGTTTACTTCTTGCTCAATTATTTCCTTGACGGGGGAACACATTTGAAAATAGTATGAAGAAATGCACTAATAATACATTAGGCAGCTAGATTGATGCTCTGCTAAATTTTGTAGATATCTTCCTGATACAATTGACATGGGCGGTGCTGGAAGGCAACAACGCTCGTCAGGCTGTGAATGCTAGAAGATATGGATCAACTGATTTCCTCCGTTGGTTCTGTTGGCCCAGGGATGCTTGCTCCTCCTTTTCTGAGTTTGATATATTTAGTTTGAAAGCTTCTATTTGTATCTACATATTGTTGTTTAGTCTCTCCAACAAAATTGGAGAATTCGTTGATAATTTATGATTCTTTGTATGATCGCTAGATGGTAGAGTTGGCATTTTTTTTAGTCTTTGGGAGCTTTTGATTGTTATGGTGGATATATATCTCGGAAGATCAGTATTTTTTTATGAAGATTGTAAATGAACCCAATCTTATTCTACCAATTTTGATGGTAGTCACTAAGATCTGTATCTATATGGTTTGCCTATTGCATATTCTTTGCTTTTTCATTCATGTCTGTACTGATGGGCAAAGTTAAGCCATTGCGTTTTATGTCTGTTTACCTGCAATTGCAGGGCGGACCCAGAAGGAATTATGAGCGGGAGCAAATCAATTTACTGGGATATTCCTTGTACAAATTTGCAAAATTTGAAATTTTCTTTCAAATATAAACAAATACTACTAGAATTTGAATTTTTGAGTGGGGGCCCCCACTTTGTTGTACTTGGGGTAGCGTTGATATCTAAATAAAACCGTATTATGGTCACTAGTAGAAAAATGGTCTTTGGGAAAGCCAGAAAAAGGGGGAAAGCCAGAAAAAGGCATTAGGCCCGGTTCCCATACAAACCGGGACCAATGCCTGGCATTGATCCCGGTTCGAGTTGCCAGGAGCCCATGGAGCATTGGTCCCGGTTCGGTTGGGGACATTCGTTCTGGTTCGTGGCACGAACCGGGACCAAAGCTGTCGCGGAGGCTTTGGTCCCGGTTCGTGCCACGAACTGGGACGAATGCCCGAGCTTTGGTCCCGGTTCGTGGCACGAATCGGGACTAATGCCCCTCCCCTGCCTATATACGTAACCCCCCATCTTATCTTCTCTGTTATTTTTTTTGCTTGGATTGTTGGGAAGTGGGTGCTAGTTGTTTTTTCTTTTGCCACGCACAAGATGTGTTTGATGAAATGTCCGAGCCACACTTAAGTTCATACAAAATGATATCCTCGACCGAGGTTAGCAACTTTATCCTTTTCATCTATAATTGATACAGAAATATTGCATGTGTCGATGTACGGTGGTCATTTCAGTATTCAATATGTTATTCTAATTGTATTTGATAAACTTAATTATATGATATGCAGATGGATGAACGGCAGCAATGGATGTACGGCGACCGACGCAGTTCTGATTTTATTACATGACTACATAAATTTATCCATGTGGCTGAGGCAAACAAATATGATGGTTTTATGCCTTATCCATGTGTGGAGTGTCGGAACGTTAAGGAGCACTCTTCCTCGAGAACCCTTCAAGGGCACCTGCTTCGGAGAGGTTTCGTGCCCAGCTATAATTGTTGGACCAAGCACAGAGAAAGAGGGGTTATGATGGAAGACAATGAAAAAGAAAAGGATGATGAGAACTATCCTATGTTCCCTGAAGAATACGGTAATACTGCGATGGAAGATAATGAAGAAGAAGGAGGTGAAGAACAACGGGCGTCAGATGAGCCCGATGATGGTCTTGGTCGGGTCATTTCTGATGCAAAACGAGAATGCGATACAGAAAAGGAGAAGCTGAAGTTGGAGGCCATGCTAGAAGATCACAAAAAGTTGCTGTACCCAAATTGCGAAGATGGCAGCACAAAGCTCGGTACCACACTGGAATTGCTGAAATGTAAGGCAGAGACTGGTTTATCTGACAAGGGATTTGAGAAGTTATTGAAAATAATGAAGCCGAAGCTTCCAAAGGATAAAAAATTACCCGAGACTACATACGAAGCAAAGAAGGCTATCTGCCCTCTAGGATTAGATGTGCAGAAGATACATGCATGCATCAATGACTGCATCCTTTACCACGGTGAGGAGTACGAGAATTTGGATGCATGTCCAGTATGCACTGCACTGCGGTACAAGATCAGACAAGATGACTCTGGTGATGTTGAGGACGATGACGAGCCCCCCAGGAAGAGGATTCCTGCTAAGGTTATGTGGTATGCTCATATAATATCACGGTTGAAACGTCTGTTGAGAAACAAAGAGCATGTCAGGTTGTTACGATGGCACAAAGAAGAGCGTAAGAAAGACGGGAAGTTGAGACACCCCGCCGATGGGTCGCAGTGGAGAAAAATCGAGAGAGAGTTCTCGGACTTTGCAGGTGACGCAAGAAAATTATGGTTTGGTCTAAGTACAGATGGTATGAATCCTTTTGGGGAGCAGAGCTGCAGTCACAGCACCTGGCCCGTGACTCTATGTATCTACAACCTTCCTCCTTGGTTGTGCATGAAGCGGAAGTTCATTATGATGCTCGTTCTCATCCAAGGCCCGAATCAACCCGGCAACGACATTGATGTGTACCTAAGGCCATTAGTTGATGAACTTTTGCAGTTGTGGGCCATACCAGGTGTACGTGTGTGGGATGAGCACAAACAGATGGAATTTGACCTACGAGCGTTGCTGTTCGTAACCATCAATGATTGGCCTGCTCTTAGTAACATTTCAAGACAGTCAAACAAGGGATACAACGTATGCACGCACTGTTTAGATAAGACTAAAGGTACATACTTGGAAAAAATATAAGAAGGTCGTGTACCTGGGGTGTCGTCAATTTCTTCCAGGCAGTCATCCCGTAAGAAAGAAAGGCAAGCATTTCAATGGTGAGGCAGATCACCGGAAGAAGCCTAACCTCCCTGATGGTGATGCTATATTTGGTATGGTCAAGGACATAGAAGTAATCTTTAGAAAGGGTCCTGGCGGTCAATCTGTTCCGAAAGACGCCGCTACCGGACACGCGCCCATGTGGAAGAAGAAATCTATATTTTGGGAGCTACCCTATTGGAAAGTCCTAGAGGTCCGGTCTTCAATCGACGTGATGCACGTGACAAAGAATATTTGCGTGAACCTGTTAGGCTTCCTCGGCGTGTATGGGAAGACAAAAGATACACCGGAAGCAAGGGAGGACCAGCAGCGTATGAAAGACCCAAACAACAAGCATACGGGTAAAGCGTGTCATTACTTAAGCAGCTACACTCTTACAAAAGCAGAGAAGGAAATATTTTTTGAATGCCTGAGCAGTATCAAGGTCCCGGCTGGCTTCTCGTCAAATATAAAGGGAATAATAAATATGGCAGATAAAAAATTTCAAAACCTGAAGTCTCATGATTGCCATGTGATTATGATGCAGTTGCTTCCGATTGCATTGAGGGGGCTTCTATCGGAAAATGTTCGAGTACCCATTGTGAAGCTATGTGCATTTCTCAATGCAATATCTCAGAAGGTAATCGATCAAGAAAGTCTGACAAGGTTACAGAAGGATGTGGCCCAATGTCTTGTTAGTTTTGAGTTGGTGTTCCCCCCATCATTTTTCAATATTATGACGCATCTCCTGGTTCACCTAGTCGACGAGATTGCAATTCTCGGTCCTGTATTTCTACACAATATGTTCCCCTTTGAGAGGTTCATGGGAGTCTTGAAGAAATATGTTCATAACCGTGATAGGCCAGAAGGAAGCATCTCCAAAGGCTATGGAACAGAGGAGGTCATTGAGTTTTGTGTTGACTTTATTCCCGACATTAAGTCGATTGGTCTTCCTGAATCGCGGCATGAGAGGAGACTTGGTGGAAAAGTCATGCTAGGAAAGAAAGCAATGATATGTAGGGAAGAACATTCTTTCACTCAAGCACACTACACAGTTCTACAAAGTTCCACCTTCGTGGCTCCGTATATCGAGGTACACAAAAATATTGTACGCTCCAAAAACCCAGGGAAGCCTGACTCCTGGATTAAACAAAAACACATGGAGACTTTCGGCAGTTGGTTGCGATTACATCTCATGAATGACACCGATGTTGGAGATCAACTCTACTTATTGGCTGCGTCACCATCTTCGACTGTATTGACTTTCCAAGAGTACGAGATAAATGGAAATACATTTTACACGATCGCCGAAGATAAAAAGAGTACCAACCAAAACAGTGGTGTTCGCTTTGATGCAACAGACGAGAATGGACAAAAGGACACATACTATGGTTACATAGAGGAGATATGGGAACTTGACTATGGACCTACTTTTAAGGTCCCTTTGTTTCGGTGCAGTTGGGTCAACATGAATGGAGAAGGGGTAAAGGTAGACCAGCTGTACGGAATGACAACAGTGGATCTCAAGAATCTTGCGTACAGAGACGAACCATTCGTCCTAGCCAATGATGTGGCTCAGGTTTTCTATGTGAAGGACATGAGCTCCAGATCGAAAAAAAGAAAAGATATGGAAAGAAATACATCACACGATGAGCCAAAGCGTCACATAGTTCTTTCAGGAAAAAGAAACATCGTGGGAGTCGAGGACAAGACAGACATGTCAGCAGACTATAATAAGTTTGATGAAATTCCGCCCTTCACAGTGAAAACTGACCCAAGCATCCCGTTACATAATGAAGAAACTCCATGGTTACGGCCGAAGAAGCGATCATAGAGATCATGTCAAATGCATGAGTGTTCTCAAAAAAAATTTATGTATGAGTGTTGTCAAATGCATTACACAATTAATATATGTATGATCGAGTGTTCCCAAATGCATTAAACCTTTTATGTAATTTGTATTCGGTCTTTAGTCCCGGTTGGTATTTATAGCTAAAAGATCAGGGGAAATCTTCATCTTTAGTCCCGGTTGGTAGCTGGAACCGGGAAAAAAGGAGCGTTGATATGTGTGCCTTATCTTCTGCTTGAGATCCAACAGCTCACAAGGGCCCGAAAGAAACACACTCTGATCGAACAGCTCACAACCGCTCGCAGGAAACACACGATCCGTGTGCACACGATCCAACAACTCACAAGCACTCGAAAGAAACACAACTCTGATCCAACGGCTCACAAGCGCTCGAAGGAAACACACGATCCGTGTGCTTCTTCCACCGCTTCCCGCCTTCGTCTTCACGCAATTTCTCACTATATATATGTAGGCTTGGCCGCCATTGCCATATCACATCTAAACTCATATCTGCAACCTCATCACTCTTCCATTGTAACAAAATTTTGACTTAGGCGTTTTTGACTTAGGTGTTCTCGGGGACGATGTCCATGTTGGACCAGAGGGGCGATGTGCGGGACTGGGCTCCACCGGGCTGGCACTGGGAGGTGCTACCTTCCGGGACACGCAGCTTGGTGAGGAATCCGGGTGACGTCGTCGACCCGGATCTTCTGTGGTGGCCGTCGCGTGGGCCACGCTCGGTGCAGAGGGAGCCGGCCCCCGAGGAGGAGGTACGTCGCCGTATCAGGGAGGAGGATGAGCACGTCCGTCGCTACATGTATCTATTGGATAGGCAGTATGATAGTAGGTGGTCGTTTCTTCAGAGGGTTCCTTCTCACGTGAGCTATGACCCTGTGAGGGTTTCTTCTCTTTGGATGCGCAGTGCCGGCGGCTCAGCACCCCGTGGCTCAGGAACCGGTCGAAGTTAGTTTCAGAGTCTGTGATCGCCATTGCAGTTCTCTTGCCTGTGATCGTAGTTTAGGTTACTACTTGCTTTTAAAAACTTGCGACCTAAAGTATCAACTTGCTTTTAATGAAATTCCGCCCTTCAAAGTGAAAACTGATCCAAGCATCGTGTTAAATGATGAAGATTGTCCATGGCTATGGCGCAATCAGAAGAAAGGGACACACACGAAGAAACAAGTGAACACTAGATAGGGATGTTGTTGGTGATGTGTAATAATTAATGTATTAAACCTTTTATCAAATGCACACGGTTTCCCCGTCATACAGCCCAACGGTGGTTCGTGAGTGCCTGCATATCAAATGCACCGTTGGGCTGTATGATGGGAATCCGAATGATTTGCATATAGGGTCATGTGGCTGATCCAACACTGGTTTTGCCCATCCGGAAGCTTGCGCATCCGTCTCGCGTCGTCGTGAGGAGCAAATCGACCTTCGATCCAAGCAGCCGCAAGACTTCTTTGATGATCTAACGACCGTCCCAAAAAGTGTTGGGAATGTTGTAGATCATCAAAGAGCCTTGCAGCTGCTTGGATCCGACTGAGAGGCATGGCTACCACTTCCACCACCACCACTCCCACCTCCTCGGCAATTCATCATTGTGTCACCCTAATCCAGTGGTTGGATTCAACCTACCTGAGGGCTTGTGTTTCCAACAACGTCGTTGTGTTGTCCTTATTCACCGACCTACAGGAGGTGGCTCCAATGGCTGGCCGACGAACAAGGACAAACACAATAATGCCAGGGAACATGCCAGCAGGTAGGCTAAATCCAACCATTGGGTTCGGTGGCAAAGGTAGACGCTTGTTGTGTGCCGTTCGCTGCAGGGACGTCGCTATTTATAGGCGATTAGAAGGTGTACCTGTGGATGAGGTGGGAGTGCAGATCGAACAACTCACAAGCCCTCAAAAGAAACACACCCCTGATCCAACAGCTCACAAGCGCTTGAAAGAAACACACGATCCGTGTGCTTCTTTAGTCCCGGTTGGTAACACGAACCGGTACTAAAGGCCCTGATCCAATAGCTCACAAGCGCTTGAAAGAAACACACGATCCGTGTGCACACGATCCAACAGCTCACAAGCACTCGAAAGAAACACAACTCTGATCCAACGGCTCAAAAGCGCTCGAAGGAAACACACGATCTGTGTGCTTCTTTAGTCCCGGTTGGTAACACGAACCGGTACTAAAGGCCCTGATCCAACAGCTCACAAGCGCTTGAAAGAAACACACGATCCGTGTGCACACGATCCAACAGCTCACAAGCACTCGAAAGAAACACAACTCTGATCCAACGGCTCACAAGCGCTCGAAGGAAACACACGATCTGTGTGCTTCTTCCACCGCTTCCCGCCTTCGTCTTCCCGCAATTTCTCACTATATATATATCACATCTAAACTCATATCTGCAACCTCATCACTCTTCCGTGGCTTCCACCGTACTAACCTACCGTCAGGCGGAGGAGCTTTCCAAATTTTGTAATTAAATGAATTCCCCTATAATCTAAAAAATGAATTTTCCATAAATAGATAGATTACATTTTTATCAACAATTTGATATTTTAATTGCATTTTTCTAATAAACAGATGAAAAGATATTGAATTTATAAATTTAATTAATGACTTAATGGAGTTCAAATTCTAAATTTTGTAATTAAATGAATTCCCCTATAATCTAAAAAAAATGAATTTTCCATAAATAGATAGATTACATTTTTATCAACAATTTGATATTTTAATTGCATTTTTCTAATAAACAGATGAAAAGATATTGAATTTATAAATTTAATTAATGACTTAATGGAGTTCAAATTCCAAATTTTGTAATTAAATGAATTCCCCTATAATCTAAAAAAATGAATTTTCCATAAATAGATAGATTACATTTTTATCAACAATTTGATATTTTAATTGCATTTTTCTGATAAACAGATGAAAAGATATTGAATTTATAAGTTTAATTAATGACTTAATGGAGTTCAAATTCCAAATTTTGTAATTAAATGAATTCCCCTATAATCTAAAAAAAATGAATTTTCCATAAATAGATAGATTACATTTTTTATCAACAATTTGATATTTTAATTGCATTTTTCTGATAAACAGATGAAAAGATATTGAATTTATAAATTTAATTAATGACTTAATTAAGTTCAAATTCCAAAAATTATTTATTCAAATTTAAACACTTTTCATGTTGAAAGTCTTTTCAAATTCAAAACCATATGAAATTCATATTCAAACACCTTAATAAGAAAAAAAGGCGGGAACAACATTAAGAACTTAAAATTTTAAAATTTTCAGGGCATTGGTCCCGGTTCATGCCACGAACCGGGACCAAAGGGTATTTTGGCGCGCGCCTTTTCGGTGCCGCCGAAAATGACCTTTAGGTCCGGTTGGTACCACCAACCGGGACGAAAGGGTAGGCCTTTGGTCCCGGTTGGTGGCACCAACCGGACCTAAAGACCCTTTGGTCCCGGTTGGGGGTACCAACCGGACCTAAAGGCCTCTAGTAGTCATGCCGGAGCCTCTCTTCTCCCCCAACTTCTCTCATTCTCGCTAAGGACCGGAGCGCGGAAAACCCGATCGTGCGCCGTCAGGCTGCCGAAATTTCCCGCGCCGCCGTCCGCCGTAAGCGCCGCCGTCCGCCGTACGCGCCGCCCTCCGCCGCCCGCTCCTCCGGCCGCGCCTCCTCCGCCACGCGCGAGCCTCCTCCGCCGGCCGCTCCGCTCCTCGGCCGGCCTCCTCCCCCGACCGCTCCTCCGGCCTCGCCTCCTCCGTCGGCCTCCACGCGCCGCCGTCCGCTGTCCCCTTCTTCCCCGTCGCCGTCGTCGTCCTCAACAAGGTGAGCCGTGAGCATCCTCCCCCCTCCCCCTGCCGCCGGCCGGGCTACCTCCTCCCCCCGGCCCCCCATGCTCTGGATGCGTGGAGAGCATCACCATGGAAGCCTAAAAAATTAAAAATGAGATTTAGAATTCAGATTTGGACAGATTTAGGTAGATTTAGAATTTAAATTTAGGTAGATTTTTGAAATTAGATTTAGGTAGATTTTTGGACAGAAATGCTAATTAGAAATTAGGGTTAGTTTTGAAATAAAATGGTCTTTCTCTGTTTTGTTAGGCCGAATAGGATGGAATAGGTATTTCTCTGTTTTACTAAAATAACGGGTGCAATTTATTTAGGCTTCATATTTATTTATGATTTTAGGCTTCATATTTGTATGATAAATATTTATTTAGTCTTCATATTTATTTATTTATGATTTTAGGCTTCATATTTGTATGATAAATATTTATTTATGATAAATATTTACTTAGGCTTCATATTTATTTATGATTTTAGGCTTCATATTTGTATAAATAAATATTTATCCAAAATCCAATAATTTTAGGCTTCATATTTATTTGTATGATAGAATTGGATTTAGTACAGTTATTTATTTATTTACGATAGAATTGGATTTGATATAGTTTTGTATCAATTGATGGAATTCATAGAATTATTTGTACGAATTGATAGAATTGTATACTCTGATGTTTTTAATCGGTGCACCGTGTAATTGGAGCTGTGTACAATTTTGCTCAAGTGATGTTCATGTGAAGTACAATGATATCGAAATGTGTCATATTATTACTACAATTCAATTTTGTTCCGTTTCAGACAAGATCAAATGCTGAATTATTTGTCATATATATCACCATGACGACGCTTAGAAACAACGGGCGCAGCAACGCGCGCCTTTCCTTCTAGTACCGGTCCCCGAAATCGAGCCGTTGGGTGCACAAGATTAACGGACAATGTCCTTTCAATTACTACAAGTTTTCTGAACTACACGGCAGAGACGGCTCCGAAAATAACTTTCGTATTTTGCAGAAACTATGGAACCACACGGCAGAGACGAAAATGAGGAAAATATCCTCGAGGATATGATCCGCGGCGAGGATGACGCAAGTCACTTTCTGAACGACTCCGGTGAGGGGGATGAGTCTCTCAACCGAGGAGACGGCGTCTCCAACGTCTGGAAAGAGGCCGAACTCGGCGTCTCCGATGAGGGAGAAGCCGACAAGGCAGAAGCCGGCGGCTCCGGTGCAACATTGATTATTACAAACTCCGACGAGGTGCATATATATTTATATTAATTAATTTAGCCTCTGTTGTCTATATACACATACTAACGGTCTTTCTTCTTTTAGCCATCCGGATCGAGCAAATCCTCTGTGAGGACGAAATGAGGCCCAACCAAAAAGTTGGAGGACCATCTCCGGTACAGGATCGAAGAAGTCGCTGCAGACGGCGAACCCATTGCTCCAATTGATGTTAGACAAAAATTTGTGAAGCAATGCGGTGTTGTTGTTAGGGACTACGTCCCGATTACCATCCGAGAATGGAATAAGCCAAGGGATCCTGAAGTTAGCTGGCTCGGCCCCGAAGGCAAAAAACGCCTTTTTGAAAAGGTCATGGTTAATTTCACCTTGCCGTTGCCAGAGGTGGATCCAGAGGAGGGGGAGCCAGATGAGGAGGAGATGGATGCCCAAAAAAAAGCTCTAGTAGATAAAGTCAAGGCGTGGGCTCTTAAGAAGATGGCCGAGCTATTCAACAAATTTAAGAAAAGATTGTACACCGACTTCATCTTGAAAGATAAAACTCCGGATTTTGATCACGGGTATGAGAAGATAAGAGACTACTGGGAAGATTTTGTGGCGTACAAGAAATCAGAGGAAGCTCAGTTAAAGTCTGCAATAAATAAGGCAAATGCTGCTAAAAAGAAGTACCACCATACTATGGGGGCTGGTGGCTACGCCTGTTCCATGCCTAAGTGGGACAAACTTGAGGCCGGCCTGCTGGCTAAAGGGATCGTTCCAGAGCCTATAAAAGAAGGATGGATCGAACGGTCAAGAAATTGGTTTTACGGGCATGGGGGCACATTGGACGCAGAAGGAAAGTGCATATATACCAGAAGACACAAGGATAATCCCCTACTACCCATCGAAGACATTAGGAAAGCACACAAGGATGTTGAAGAGGGACGGTTCCGTCCCGATAGAGAGAATGATGTAATGCCCCGGGGTTTCTCCCCAAATTAGATTTTGTTTGTTTTTCTTTTTGCATCAGCATGACATCAGTATCATCGCATCGCATGTTTTTGACCGCAAAAATTATTTTTATTAAACCCTATTTTATTTTTCTAAAATTGTCGGAAAAATATTTCATCGAGATAGTCGTCTCCGTTTTGAAAATTAATTGCCAAATTTAATTTGCAACAGAAAAATAATTTTGAGCGAGCGAGAGAGTAGCCCAAAATCCGGCCCAAGCCCACCTAACCTGCAAACCCTAATCTTGCCCTGGCAGTTTTCCTTTCCCACCCCCTGACTTTTCGCAGCCGCCCTCCTCCATTTTCGTCGTTTCGCGAATATGTCCTTCCACCCTCTGCCTTTTTCCCCTTTTCCCCTCCCCTCTCTTTTTCTCTCTCTCTCCCTCTTCTCTTTTCCTTCCTTTTTTCCCCTTGCCTACCCGTGCTCTCTCCTCACCCGTGGTCGCCACCACCTGCACCTCACCCGCATCCCTGACCTCACCTCGACAAGCTCACCCATGGCCGGCCTCCTCTCCGTCCTGCTCCACCCGCACCTCGCCGCCGTGCCCCTCGTCTCCTTCCTCTCCTCCCGGTCGGCCCCCTCCTCAACTCCCACCCACGGCGTCTACTTCCCGCGCGCTGCCGCCTGCCTCGACCCGGCCGACCTCCGCCGGCCTTCCCCTTCCGCCCATCTTGCCTCCGCCCGTCGCCTCTCGCCGCCCTCCGGCGCCCCGCCTCCTCGCTCCGTGGACGCGCGCCTCCGCTCCTGCCCCTCCTCCACGCGCCCGACACGCCGGCTCCCTTCCCCGAGCTCCTCTCCCTCACCCTGGCGCCTCCACGCCGGTTCCCTCCTCCGGCCAGCGACCCCCTGCCGTCGGACTCTCTCCTCCAGCTCTCGCGGCCGCACCCTCCTCTGGACGCCGCGCCCCTCCTCTGCCCTGCTTCTCCTGCTGCGGTCGTCCTTGTCCCCGACGTTGGTGTCTTCGTGTCCTGCATCGACGGCCTCCCGACGGCCTCTTCTGTGGCCGGCAGTGTTATTGTCCCCGTGTCCGTCCCTGCCTCCGTGTGCTCTCTCTCCGAGCTGCTGATGTCTGTCGCCCTACTGCTCCTCTCATGTGTGTGCTGTCGTCCCCGATGTTTGCCTCCGTGACGTGTTCCTGACAGCTGCAAGTTCTCCGTGTCGTGCTTCTATCCCCGACGCCAAGTCCCCATTTCCGATCCCGTCGTGAAGCCTCCCCGACGGTTCCCCGTTTCCGTTCCCGATTCCGTTCCTGTCGTGAAGCTCCGTGAAGGCCGATCTCCGACACTCCGTGAACGACTACGACAACGACCGTGGATACGACAAGTGCGACCCGACGACGCAACGACAAGACCTTCCCCGACCGTGAACGACTACCGGTGTCCGATCCCCGACGCATCGTGAACCCCGTCGACCCCGAAGCCCGGAACGCCAAGGTCCGCCATGACGACGACACGAGTACGACTACTTCCACGACGTCGACTACCTCGACAACTGCGACTCCGAATGAACGACTACCTCGACTACCTCGAATCCGGACGATCGACTACTTCGGCTACTTCGACTACGACGACTACTTCGACTACAACCCGAAGACGATGGTTCCCAAATCCGAAGTTCCTTGTTTCCGATGTGTGACCCCAACCCTAAACCCCTATATGCCATATATATATCCGTATCTTATAAAATCATGCATCATTAATTAAACATCGCACCTTATCCATTTAGTCGAATTAAACCAATTTAACTATGGGATTTGTCCGGTGCATCTATATTTTGCACCGAGCCCATTTAAAATGCTTTGCCATGTGATAGGGAATAAAATTTGACAACATTTACTTTGTCATGCATCGTGTCATCAACATGCCGCTTCTTTTGCCGTAGAGTAAAATGCATCTTTCTGTTTCTAGTGTTTGTTACTTCTTCGGGATAGGCCGTTGAGTTGATGTGAGCAACGACAGGTTCTGCTACCTCTACCGGATTGCAGGCAAGTGATACTCCCTTGCTATCTTTGCTTGTTTTCTGTCTCTCACTCGTCCTATCTTTTGTTCCTTGCTAGCCTTATATTGCGATGCTTGTGTCTCGATCCTATATGCATGTTTACCTTGCAGCCATGATATGCCCCACCCCCACATCCTATTACCCTGTTGCTTGTTTATCTTGTTGGCCTTGCGAGTCGTAGTGCATGCTTAGGTTGTTTTGCTCGAGTCTTGTTCTAGTTATGCCTTAATATGATAGTTGGGTTAATTCACATGATAATCTTTAATGTTTGGCGATGGGATACAATTAATAAAGATAAGGCACCGGCGGAAGGCCAATCGTGGTGATTTGTTCTGCTAGTGTCGCCTAGGACCCGAGTTCTTGTCCTCTGATCCAAGACTGAGCGCACTACCCACATGTGGGAGGAAATGGGACTCCCCTCGACCTAGTACCGGATCTGCAGCCTCGTCCAGGGCGCCACAAGTAGTTCGGGTGTTTCCATTTGCGCGGCGCTATATTATATTGTTGCAGGTACACGGATGGGACGCCTCCGATACGATGATGGTTACTTACGGTAGGGTTGCGGGATGGGCGTTAATCGCATGTGGAAGGAGGGGCAATCGTATGAGTGTTCCCTCCCGAAGCCGTTCACGCATCGGCTGAGTCCACCTCGGAGCTTCGGCCGGACTTTCAAGGTGGGTCAGACTTAGCTAGGTGGTTCCCTGGACAAGTGTGGTAGTGAAGGAAAGTTTAGCGTCGGATACCCTGCCAGCATACCCCGGAAGTGTGCTAATTGCATGGCGCAAAGGGTTGAAGTGCGTGTGGTTACATTTGTGCACCCCTGCAGGGTTAAATCTTTTCGAAAAGCCGTGTCCGCGGTTATGGACGACTTGGTGATGATGCTGGCTAACAAGATCATAGACAATTTACACCTGATGTTAATAAATTGATTAGTAAGATAGAGATACTTCAATAATAAAATATAAAATTTGCCAACTGTGTGAGTGCCTTTGGGCTTGCTGCTCGTGGGATAAACGGGCTGGTAAGGAATCGGCTGGGTTATGTTTGGTGTTAGTATAGTTGGTTACCTATGCGCTCTCTTACCTCCTCTCTATTAGCCAAAAGTTGTAGCGTGTCTCTATAAGTTGTTAGTGCTGCTTGCCGCCGCCTCAATCGCTAACCCTCTTCCCCGGAATTCCAGCTTTGATATCTTGTGAGTATTACTTGCCAGTACTTCTACTAGTACTGACCCCTTCGGGGCTGCTATTCCATGGCAGCCAACAGGTATGAAGTGTGACGACGTTAGCTTGGGAATCCTGCCGGCTTGGCCTGGGCAGGGATATGGTGCCTTTGCTTATCTTCAGGACTCTTAGTCCAATTTGTATCTTGTCCGTAGCCGGACGCTACCCGCTTCTGTTGTTAATTGGATCTTTGTATTGTATCTTTGCTCTTGACTCGGTGAGTCGTTGTTGTATATATGCTCTTTTGTGGGTTCCATCGAGAACTGTTGTAATGTTATCACAATTCCACCCGCATAACGTGTGTGTCGCGACGTGCACGTTATGCCTGGTGGGCGTCCTTTAGGATCGTTATTATGCGGATTTGGCGAAAATCGCTAAGTCTGCATAGTACCGATCTTGGGGCATTACAAAGTGGTATCAGAGCTCTGGTTTTTCGATACCCCACTGGTCCAGTCTGCCGGTAGGATACCCTAGCTAATGGTCGTTGTTTGTAGAGTGTCCAAACTATTTTACTAAAAGCTATTTGAAAAGATCTCAATAGTAATTCTTGTTTACTCCTTACCTCTATTCTATTTCTTCTCTTACCTTATATGATTTAAATCTTCTCTCTTATCTATCTTCCGGTCATAGCATCTTCGTGGGTTGGACGATCTCTTTGCCTTTAATCCTAATAGGTCCGATCTTCGGAAGGATCTCTACAGATGAACATCGTCATCAGCGTGAGCAAGAACCTCTTGTTAGTGGTGTCGAGAAGATCAACATGGTGCGAGAAGATTCGATAGAATAACCTTCTCTTCTTCTCCCCGACGGTAGCGTGGATCTCGGGGCGAGATCCCTTGTTAGTGGTGTCGGTTGTAATGCCCTGGGGTTTCTCCCCAAATTAGATTTTGTTTGTTTTTCTTTTGCATCAGCATGACATCAGTATCATCGCATCGCATGTTTTTGACCGCAAAAATTATTTTTATTAAACCCTATTTTATTTTTAAAAAATTGTCGGAAAAATATTTAATCGAGACAGTCGTCTCTGTTTTGAAAATTAATTGCCAAATTTAATTTGCAAAAGAAAAATAATTTTGAGCGAGCGAGAGAGTAGCCCAAAATCCGGCCCAAGCCCACCTAACCTGCAAACTCTAATCCTGCCCTGGCTTTTTCCTTTCCCACCCCCTACCTTTTTGCAGCCGCCCTCCTCCTTTTTCTGCTTTTCGCGGATCGGTCCTTCCACCCTCTGCCTTTTTCCCTTTTCCCCTCCCCTCTCTTTTTCTCTCTCTCTCCCTTTTTCTTTTCCTTCCTTTTTTCCCCTTCCCTACCCGTGCTCTCTCCTCACCCGTGGTCGCCACCACCTGCACCTCACCAGCATCCCTGACCTCACCTCGACAAGCTCACCCATGGCCGGCCTCCTCTCCGTCCTGCTCCACCCGCACCTCGCTGCCGTGCCCCTCGTCTCCTTCCTCTCCTCCCGGCCGGCCCCCTCCTCAACTCCCACCCACGGCGTCTACTTCCCGCGCGCTGCCGCCTGCCTCGACCCGGCCGACCTCCGCCGGCCTTCCCCTTCCGCCCATCTCGCCTCCGCCCGTCGCCTCTCGCCGCCCTCCGGCGCCCCGCCTCCTCGCTCCGTGGACGCACGCCTCCGCTCCTGCCCCTCCTCCACGCGCCCGACACGCCGGCTCCCTTCCCCGAGCTCCTCTCCCTCACCCTGGCGCCTCCACACCGGTTCCCTCCTCTGGCCAGCGACCCCCTGCCGTCGGACTCTCTCCTCCAGCTCTCGCGGCCGCACCCTCCTCTGGACGCCGCGCCCCTCCTCTGCCCTCCTTCTCCTGCTGCGGTCGTCCTTGTCCCCGACGTTGGTGTCTTCGTGTCCTGCATCGACGGCCTCCCGACGGCCTCTTCTGTGGCCGGCAGTGTTATTGTCCCCGTGTCCGTCCCTGCCTCCGTGTGCTCTCTCTCCGAGCTGCTGATGTCTGTCGCCCTACTGCTCCTCTCGTGTGTGTGCTGTCGTCCCCGATGTTTGCCTCCGTGACGTGTTCCTGACAGCTGCAAGTTCTCCGTGTCGTGCTTCTATCCCCGACGCCAAGTCCCCGTTTCCGATCCCGTCGTGAAGCCTCCCCGACGGTTCCCCGTTTCCGTTCCCGATTCCGTTCCCGTCGTGAAGCTCCGTGAAGGCCGATCTCCGACACTCCGTGAACGACTACGACGACGACCGTGGATACGACAAGTGCGACCCGACGACGCAATGACAAGACCTTCCCCGACTGTGAACGACTACCGGTGTCCGATTCCCGACGCATCGTGAACCCCGTCGACCCCGAAGCCCGGAACGCCAAGGTCCGCCATGACAACGACACGAGTACGACTACTTCCACGACGTCGACTACCTCGACTACTTCGACTCCGGATGAACGACTACCTCGACTACCTCGAATCCGGACGATCGACTACTTCGTCTACTTCGACTACGACGACTACTTCGACTACAACCCGAAGACGATGGTTCCCAAATCCGAAGTTCCTCGTTTCCGATGTGTGACCCCAACCCTAAACCCCTATATGCCATATATATATATATATCCGTATCTTATAAAATCATGCATCATTAATTAAACATCGCACCTTATCCATTTAGTCGAATTAAACCAATTTAACTATGGGATTTGTCCGGTGCATCTATATTTTGCACCGAGCCCATTTAAAATGCTTTGCCATGTGATAGGGAATAAAATTTGACAACATTTACTTTGTCATGCATCATGTCATCAACATGCCGCTTCTTTTGCCGTAGAGTAAAATGCATCTTTCTGTTTCCAGTGTTTGTTACTTCTTCGGGATAGGCCGTTGAGTTGATGTGAGCAACGACAGGTTCTGCTACCTCTACCGGATTGCAGGCAAGTGATACTCCCTTGCTATCTTTGCTTGTTTTCTGTCTCTCACTCGTCCTATCTTTTGTTCCTTGCTAGCCTTATATTGCGATGCTTGTGTCTCAATCCTATATGCATGTTTACCTTGTAGCCATGATATGCCCCACCCCCACATCCTATTACCCTTTTGCTTGTTTATCTTGTTGGCCTTGCGAGTCGTAGTGCATGCTTAGGTTGTTTTGCTCGAGTCTTGTTCTAGCTATGCCTTAATATGATAGTTGGGTTAATTCACATGATAATCTTTAATGTTTGGCGATGGGATACAATTAATAAAGATAAGGCACCGGCGGAAGGCCAATCGTGGTGATTTGTTCTGCTAGTGTCGCCTAGGACCCGAGTTCTTGTCCTCTGATCCAAGACTGAGAGCACTACCCACATGTGGGAGGAAATGGGACTCCCCTCGACCTAGTACCGGATCTCCAGCCTCGTCCAGGGCGCCACAAGTAGTTCGGGTGTTTCCATTTGCGCGGCGCTATATTATATTGTTGCAGGTACACGGATGGGACCCCTCCGATACGATGATGGTTACTTACGGTAGGGTTGCGGGATGGGCGTTAATCGCATGTGGAAGGAGGGGCAATCGTATGAGTGTTCCCTCCCGAAGACGTTCACGCATCGGCTGAGTCCACCTCGGAGCTTCGGCCGGACTTTCAAGGTGGGTCAGACTTAGCTAGGTGGTTCCCTGGACAAGTGTGGTAGTGAAGGAAAGTGTAGCGTCGGATACCCTGCCAGCATACCCCGGAAGTGTGCTAATTGCATGGCGCAAAGGGTTGAAGTGCGTGTGGTTACATTTGTGCATCCCTGCAGGGTTAAATCTTTTCGAAAAGCCGTGTCCGCGGTTATGGACGACTTGGTGAAATGTGCTGGCTAACAAGATCATAGACAATTTACACCTGATGTTAATAAATTGATTAGTAAGATAGAGATACTTCAATAATAAAATATAAAATTTGCCAACTGTGTGAGTGCCTTTGGGCTTGCTGCTCGTGGGATAAACGGGCTGGTAAGGAATCGGCTGGGTTATGTTTGGTGTTAGTATAGTTGGTTACCTATGCGCTCTCTTACCTCCTCTCTATTAGCCGAAAGTTGTAGCGTGTCTCTATAAGTTGTTAGTGCTGCTTGCCGCCGCCTCAATCGCTAACCCTCTTCCCCGGAATTCCAGGTTTGATATCTTGTGAGTATTACTTGCCAGTACTTCTACTAGTACTGACCCCTTCGGGACTGCTATTCCATGGCAGCCAACAGGTATGAAGTGTGACGACGTTGGCTTGGGAATCCTGCCGGCTTGGCCTGGGCAGGGATATGGTGCCTTTGCTTATCTTCAGGACTCTTAGTCCAATTTGTATCTTGTCCGTAGCCGGACGCTACCCGCTTCTGTTGTTAATTGGATCTTTGTATTGTATCTTTGCTCTTGACTCGGTGAGTCGTTGTTGTATATATGCTCTTTTGTGGGTTCCATCGAGAACTGTTGTAATGTTATCACAATTCCACCCGCATAACGTGTGTGTCGCGACGTGCACGTTATGCCTGGTGGGCGTCCTTTAGGATCGTTATTATGCGGATTTGGCGAAAATCGCTAAGTCTGCATAGTACCGATCTTGGGGCGTTACAAAGTGGTATCAGAGCTCTGGTTTTTCGATACCCCACTGGTCCAGTCTGCCTGTAGGATACCCTAGCTAATGGTCGTTGTTTGTAGAGTGTCCAAACTATTTTACTAAAAGCTATTTGAAAAGATCTCAATAGTAATTCTTGTTTACTCCTTACCTCTATTCTATTTCCCTCTTACCTTATATGATTTAAATCTTCTCTCTTATCTATCTTCCGGTCATAGCATCTTCGTGGGTTGGACGATCTCTTTGCCTTTAATCCTAATAGGTCCGATCTTCGGAAGGATCTCGACAGACGAACATCGTCATCAGCGTGAGCAAGAACCTCTTGTTAGTGGTGTCGAGAAGATCAACATGGTGCGAGAAGATTCGATAGAATAACCTGCTCTTCTTCTCCCCGACGGTAGCGTGGATCTCGGGGCGAGATCCCTTGTTAGTGGTGTCGGTTGTAATGCCCTGGGGTTTCTCCCCAAATTAGATTTTGTTTGTTTTTCTTTTTGCATCAGCATGACATCAGTATCATCGCATCGCATGTTTTTGACCGCAAAAATTATTTTTATTAAACCCTATTTTATTTTCATTTCGTTTCGTTTTGTAGGAGGGAGTCGTCGGAGGTTGGTGGAGGATGGTGGTCGCCGGAGGTCGCCGGAGTTCGCCGGAGTTCGTCGGATTTTGCCGGAGTTCGTCGGAGTTGGAGGAGGGGATGTCGCCGGGTGGAGGGGGAGGTCGCCAGGTGGAGGGGGAGGTCACCGGAGGTGGTGGATGAGGTTGTCGGAGGTGAATGTCGCCGGAGGTGAAGGTCGGAGGAGGTGGTGAAGGAGGTCGCCGGGGTGGTGGAGGAGGTGGTGTAGGAGGAGAAGGAGAGGAGAAGTGGAGGAGAAGGAGGATGGAGGAAAAGGGGAGAGGAGAAGTGGAGGAGGAGAGGAGAAGGAGGATGGAGGAAAAGGGGAGAGGAGAAGTGGAGGAGAAGTGGAGGGAGAAGTGGAGGGAGAAGTGGAGAAGAGAAGGACAAAAGGGAAAAGAGAGGGAGAAGGGGGCTGGCGGGATTCAAAATTTCGAATCCCGCCCAATAATTCTGTGGCGCATCCCTGGCATTGGTGCGCCACAGAATTATTGGGCGGGATTCAAAATTTCGAATCCCGCCCAATAATTCTGTGGCGCATCCTTGGCATTGGTGCGCCACAGAATTTTTTCCCTTTTTTTGATTTTTTTATTTTGCTGGGAAAATTCTTCTGTTGGCCATAACTTTTTTTTGGTTTGGAATTTGAGGATTCTGTGAATTGCTGCCATCGAATCCGAAATTTTCTCTAGTTTTTTTAAGGTATTATTCGCATTTTTTCGACGTCGTATGCAAAAGTTATGCCCGTTTTAATATTTTTTCACCTACTTTTGGAAAAAAAGTCAAAATGTGTATTTCAAATTTTTCCTAACAAATAGACCCTAAACCTTCCCTATATCTGAAAGGATTTTATTTTTTGAATTTTTTATCATTTTCTTTCACTAGGTGCAAAACTGAAAAGGCGATCCAGGGGGGGGGGGTGCGTGGGGTGAAAAAGTGCTGCACTATTCTGTGGCGCACCGTGGCTAGTGCGCCACAGAAATTCAACTTTCTGTGGCGCATCCTTCTCCATGCGCCACAGAAAGATGAATTTCTGTGGCGCACCAGCCACGGTGCGCCACAGAAAAGGCCGAGATGGACCACGGCCCACTGATTGAAGGTGGGGCCCACGCGTATTCTGTGGCGCATGAAGAGTGGTGCGCCACAGAATATCAACTTTCTGTGGCGCATGGCGTGCAGTGTGCCACAGAAAGTTGATATTCTGTGGCGCATGGGCTAAGGATGCGCCACAGAATGTTCAAATTTCAGTGGCGCATCGACAGCCATGCGCCACAGAATAATTTTTTGTGGCGCATAAATTAAGGGTGCGCCACAGATAGGCAACCTCCCTATAATGCTTTTCCTGGTAGTGCCAGCACAGCCATCTCCGCCGCCACGTAAGTCTTCTCCGGCGCCGCGTGTGGGTACTCTGGGGTTCGATAAAAACCGATCACCGAAACGTAAGGGGTCACCCCTCCCAAAAGTACCTCACAAGAATCTTGCCAAGAGACCTTACGACCGTACACCGGAGGAAAATGCGGTGTACGTACAGGCCGAACTCGACGCATGGTTTGCTAATTTCAAGAAGCTGAAAGAGCCAGAGTTCCCCTCCACCCCACAAGAACATGCCGATGTCATGAAAATGCTGAAAAATATGGCCCAACCCCCACCAAAGCTGACACCAGACTATGACCGCTCTATTCTCAAGTCGGTTCGGGCAAATAAACAGCGGTCGAAGAGTAGTAGTGCAAGCCGGAAAACAGTTCCCCAGCTCGGAGAACAGAAAAAACAATCGTGCCCCCCGCTCAAGTGTCTTCCAATACCGAGGTGGGGTCGAGCAAACGTGCGGTCGGCATCGATCCTGAGTTTGTTGCACTGTACGGAGAAGCAGCCTCTGCTCGGGGCATGTCTATTGCTCAGTACTTAGACCAAATACAATTCCACGAAGACATAGTTCCAAAATACATATACCGGCACGGGCATCCTCTCGTCAAACCTGAGTTAGTCAAAGATCTACCAACAAAAATGCGAAGATTGCATAGTTGGTACATGACAAACTCAAAGAAAGGGAGAAATTGGATCTACGTGGGATATAAGAACGAGGATACGGGCATGGAGCTGGCGTGGTAATGATTGAATTTTCTGAATTATTTCAGTTATACCAACAAGACACCCTTGACAAAGCTACCATCAGTGCCTATTATCTGTAAGTATTATTTCTGTAATTAAGTCTCTAGCTAGCTCATCTCGTTCATTGCATTTATAATCTTACTCATCACTATATTAATTATGCAGAATGAAGATTCTCCAATGCAAAAGAGGACAAATCTATGACATTGGGTTCGTTGACCCAGATTACGTTCATGAAAAAAGCCTCCATGTTTTTTACGACCAGACAGAGAATAACTTGGTAAATGCGTTACAGTTTAACGAAACCAAAAGAGAAATACAATTTTCTTACAACTTCAAGTAAGTGTTACTACACATTCTATTTCGCTTAATTTCTCGATGTTAAGTGTATAATTGATGACTTATGCGTGCGCATCTTCCACTTTATTCTGCTAATCATTATGCCTGACAAAGGAGTAGTACTTTGATAGCGCGAGAGGTGTTAATCAATCACGCTTCGTTGGGCACCCCAAGAGGAAGGTTTGAGGAGCACAGCAGCAAGTTTTCCCTCAGTTAGAAACCAAGGTTATCGAACCAGTAGGAGTGAGAAATGCTTCAGAAGGTTGTCCACAACTGCAATGGCGCCAGAAAAAGAGCTGTTGCAGGGGAGACAGTGGAACCTGCAGAACACAATCAAACTACTTTGCCCCAACGAAGCAGTGAGGTTGTCAATCTCACCGGCCTTGCTGAATACAAAGGATTAAATGTATGTGTGGAAGGAAGCTTGTTTGCAGTAAATGAAAGCAGTAGAGCAGTTGATTTAATTGCAGATGTAAAAGAATAGACCGGGGTCCACAGTTCACTAGTGGTGTCTTCTCCATAAATAAAATACTACACATGCTGGGTAACAAATTACAGCTGGGCAATTGACAGAATAGAGAATGCATGACAATGCATGAACATTGCATAATACAGAGGATGATGATGTCTATATGAGATGCTTTGGGCATTAAGACAAAATACATAGATAGCTGTTCCAAGCATACACCTATGACTAAATAGTCCACCTTTGAGATAACATACCGTAAAATCTCTCCAGTATTAAGTTGCAAGCAATAGACAATTACATGAAGAACTGTGCATAAAGTTTACTCCCTAGTAGCAACGGCACTCCCCCGTCCTTATATGTTTCTGTCACTCAAGCCAAGGCACACAGGGACCGAACCCACTATCTAGCATAAATACTCCCTCTTGGAGATACAAGCAACTACTTGATTAAGGCAATTACAAGTACCGGAAAGCATGCAAGATCACAAATAACATAGACATGATATACAATAATCAACATCACAAGGTACTTCTCTATTCATCGGATCCCAGCAAACACAACATGTAGCATTACAATAAGATGATCTTGATCATGATAGGCAGCTCACAAGATCTAAACATGATAGCACAAGAGGAGAAGACTACCATCTAGCTACTCGATGGATCCGTAGTCCAAGGATGAACTACTCACACATCTGTCCGGAGGCGGGCATGGTGGTGTAGAGCCCTCAGGCGATGATTCCCCTCTCCGGCAGGGTGCCGGGGAGAGCTTCAGAACCCTCCCGAACTAGGGTTGACGACGGCAGCGGTGACGGATGTGTTTTCTGGAATTTTGATCGGGTACTTAGGGTTTTCTCGTCGGGGGGATTATATATGCGAAAGGGCGGCGTCGGTGGAGGCCCGAGGGGGCCACACCACCTGGTGGCGCGGCAGACAGGTGGGCCGTGCCACCCTAGGGTGTGGTCTCCCTCTGGTGCGTCTTCGGCTCCCCTTTGGACTCCGTGTGCGTGACGAAATTATAAGATCCTGGGTTTTTGTCCCGTCCGATTCCGAGAATATTTCCTTAAGTACTTTTCTGAAACGGAAAAACAGCAGAAAACAGGAACTGGCACTGGGCATCTTGTTAATATGTTAGTTCCAAAAATGCATAAAAATGCTATAAGATGTAAACAAAACATGTAGCAAATGGTATGAAAACAAGCATGGATCATAAGAAATTATAGATACGTCGGAGACGTATCAGCATCCCCAAGCTTAGTTCTACTCGTCCTCGAGTAGGTAGAACGATAACAAATAATTTCTTAGGAGACATGCAAACTCACAATCTAGATCAACATAGTAATGCAAAACACATGATGTGAATAAGGTGATCCAAAACAATTGTCTATAGTTGACATTAAGCAAACAATGATTAACAAATGCTAGCTAAAAGAAGCTAGAACTTTTCATGAATCAGCGTGTTGGAGACTAGGAACCATACATAAGGTTTAGAAAGACGAATAGTAAATTGTGTCTCCAATGTAAAATGTCAATCAATCTTCAAAGCATCAAATTCAGTTAATAATAGAAATAGCCAAGCTCAAGTCAAGTGTCCTTAATCCATCCACTTAACTTATCAACTGTTATGTAGTCCACTCAACTAATACAAGCAAGAAGAAGGCTTGGCACCATGAGGTTATGGCAAAGAAAATAATAATGGGGGTTTGGAAGGCCAAAAAGAAAGGCTCAAACAGTGGAAGAGGTAACCACAAGACAAGAGGAAGTCCCGTAGTAGACACTGAATGAGGAGTAGTGATTGCCATGCAACGGATGCACATAGAGCTATATGAATGGAAGCTCTCCAATGGAACTAGTGGGGGTGCATCCAACTTGCTTGCTCATGAAGACCTAGAGCTCACTTGAGGAGGCTCATCGTTGGAATATACAAGCCAAGTTCTATAACGTTTGGTCCCCACATAGTTATACTAATGAAGCATGAAAACTCACTACAATGATGTAGGTGCTACTAGCACAAGTATGGAATAAAAGGATAGTAGTGTTGCCCCCTCTCTCATTTTATATTCTTTTTTCTTTTTCTCTTCTTTTTTTGCTTTTTGCTTTTTGAGGCCTTTGTGGCTCTTTTATATTTTTCTCTCATTGGTCTCTTTTGGACTCTTTTGATTGGCCACTTTGGACTCTTTTCAATATGCTCACAGGTAGAGGCAACACTCTATTTTACAAGATGATCATCACACTTTTTGGTGTACTCAAAACTCAAAGACTAATACATGGTGTATGGTGGATATGCAAGACCGAGCGTAGTGTGGAAAAGATGTAACACATGTGGAAAACCACGCATCACACTAACTCAAATGGTCAAGCAATACTATATGGTAATGAAGTAAAAATGACACAAAGTCATGTAATGTAAATGATGGATGTTGCATGGCAATGTATCTCGGAACAGCTATGGAAATGCTGTGATAGGTAGATATGGTGGCTGTTTTGAGGAAGATAGTTGGCTTATGTGTAGGAGAACAAGATGAAGATCTCCCACGGGGTTGGATGTACTTGCGAAGTATGCATCAATCTCAATGTGAAAAAGGGCAATGCAAAGTACCGAAGAGGCTAGCAAAATATGGAGGTGGAAGTGCCAAAAACCAAAAACTCACATAGCATGTCGTATATTGCAAACAACTAACAGTATCAAAGTTTTACAAATGGTTAGAGACACCCCGAGAGGGATCATGGCGGCGACACAAGTGCCCCGTTGGCTTCCCCGACCGTTGCAGTAACTATACCATTAGAAACTTCTTTTCAACTAAGAGGAAATCACGACACTAAAGCACTATTGACTTAAGTTGTTTTTAGTTCAGAAAAGTACGGCTCCACGCTCTACTAACACATCTTCACTAATCAGCTCTTAACAACATTAACCAACATATTTTAACCATTAGTTATTTTAATACCTCAAAACAATTGAAGAGGAGCAAGTTATCTACACAATGGTCTATAAGACTATGCAGCTTTTCTCTATTTCATACCACTATCACAAGCATAGCATTTTCCAATCTAACACATCAACCAAGCAACTAAAACAACTCTCTAACAAATAAGAGTGAAACACAAGAGAGCTTAACACAAAGAACTAGCAGCTCTAAACAAGATAACATGCTAAAGGCGAGAGCTTACTAGAAAACAGACAGTAGCTAAGAATACTCAACAAATATAAGCGAAGCACAAGAGTATTCATATAAAAAAGTGGAGCGTGTCTCTCTCCCACACAAGAATGCTAGGATCCAACTTATTAAGCAAACTAAAACACACACTCAAAATAAAAACAGACGCTCCAAGCAAAATACATAAGATGTAGTGGAATAAAAATATAGTATCACTAGAGATGACCTGATAGTTTTGTCGATGAAGAAGGGGATGCCTTGGGCACCCCCAAGCTTAGATGCTTGAGTCTTCTTGAATTTTCTGGGGATGACCCACCGGGGCATCCCCAAGCTTAGGCTTTTCACTCTTCTTGATCTCATCATATCGTTCCTTTTGCTTACTTGAAAACTTCCACCACATCAAACTCAAAGTAATTATCATTAGAGGGTTAGTGCATAAATCAAAAATTCACAAGTTCTACTGTGACACAAGCACACCTTAATGCATTATAACATTAGCTACAGCCACTGATGCTCAAAGAATCAAAAAGATCCAAATAAACATCGCAAAGGAAGCAATACACAATAAAAGGCAGAATCTGTCAAAATCTGAACAGTCTGTAAAGACGAATTTTTTCGAGGCACTAGAGTTGCTCAAATCGAAAATCACTGAACTAGAAAAAGTTTCACACATATATGAAGATTCAGCACACAAAATATCAAAGCATTTCGTCGCTTCTGGAATAAATGACGAATTTAACGGTGACAGACAGAAATCTGTTTCCTGTGCAGAAATCCAAATATAGCAAAAACTTTCTACTAGAAACCTTACTTGGCACAACATTGCAAGAAAATAAAGATACAAAGAAGTTGCTACAGAAGTAAACAATCTTCTTGACTCAAATAAAAGAAAAGATACTGAAAATAAAATAATGGGTTGTCTCCCATAAGCGCTTTTCTTTAACGCCTTTCAGCTAGGCGCAGAAGGTAAACATCAAGTATTTCCAAGAGAAGAAGCATCAAACTCATAAATATGTTTACTCTTTTTACCTTTAGGCCTACTCTTGGGTTTAGGGAATGTATGTCCAGCTTGTGGAGAAGTGGTGCACTTAAGATTACCTTTCCCCATGTCTATTATTGCTCCAACAAGTTTGAGTATAGATCTCCCAAGTGTAATTTGTCCGGTTCCTGCACATTCAATAACAAGGTAATCAGTGGACACCGTTCTTCCCAAGAATTTTGTAAACACTCCTTCAGCTGTTCCAATGGGTGAAATGAAGGTATTATTGGTAAGAAATATCTTTTCTCCACATTCAGCAAGTCCCCAAAGATTCAAAGACTCATAAATGGTTTTTGGCATAAGGCAAAACTCAGACATAGTATCACAATGAGCATGAAAAATCCTATCTCCAATAACAACCTTTATTATAGGAACCCACATGGATGATTTAAAGTTTACAGGAACATGGTCATAATATTCGCGAATCTGATTATACCCTTCCTTTAGGTGAGATATGTCTGTCTCAAGAGTGTTTAATCTAGCATAAATGCTTTTAAGAGATGAATCAGATTTATCAGCTGAACTAGCAACCAGCTTTTTTATGGCATTAAAAGCTTGATCCCCATCACAATGAAGGAAATCTCCCCCAACAATAGCATCTAAAGCATATCTATGACAGAGAACAAGACCAAAGTAGAAATTTTTAAGCAGCAAACTCATGGTCATCTGAGGTTCGGTTTGACTATAGGAGTCAAAAATTCTTTCCCATGCTTCTTTAAAACTCTCTTCACCCCCTTGTTTAAAAGTAAAGATTAGCTCATCAGGGGACATGGTAACAGGCATAACACTGGACATGAGAAGAACGAAATAAAACAAGTAACTAATTTTTTTGGGTTTTTGATATAGGAAAGCAACAAGATAAATTCTACACTAATTTTTTTGTGTTTTTGATATAAGAAAGCAAAACAAGACAAAGCAATAATAATAAGCAAGACTAAAACAAAGTAAAGAGATTGGAACTGAGAGACTCCCCTTGCAGAAGCTTCTCTACTCCCCGACAACGGCGCCAGAAAGAGCTGTTGACGGAGGAGTGAGAAGTTTGGTACTTCGAGAAGCTTTTTACTGAGCACTCTTAACTCCCCGGCAACGGCGCCAGAAAAAGAGCTTGATAGCGCGAGAGGTGTTAATCAATCACGCTTCGTTGGGCACCCCAAGAGGAAGGTTTGAGGAGCACAGCAGCAAGTTTTCCCTCAGTTAGAAACCAAGGTTATCGAACCAGTAGGAGTGAGAAATGCTTTAGAAGGTTGTCCACAACTGCAATGGCGCCAGAAAAAGAGCTGTTGCAGGGGAGACAGTGGAACCTGCAGAACACAATCAAACTACTTTGCCCCAATGAAGCAGTGAGGTTGTCAATCTCACCGGCCTTGCTGAATACAAAGGATTAAATGTATGTGTGGAAGGAAGCTTGTTTGCAGTAAATGAAAGCAGTAGAGCAGTTGATTTAATTGCAGATGTAAAAGAATAGACCGGGGTCCACAGTTCACTAGTGGTGTCTTCTCCATAAATAAAATACTACACATGCTGGGTAACAAATTACAGCTGGGCAATTGACAGAATAGAGAATGCATGACAATGCATGAACATTGCATAATACAGAGGATGATGATGTCTATATGAGATGCTTTGGGCATTACAACAAAATACATAGATAGCTGTTCCAAGCATACACCTATGCCTAAATAGTCCACCTTTGAGATAACATACCGTAAAATCTCTCCAGTATTAAGTTGTAAGCAACAGACAATTGCATGAAGAACTGTGCATAAAGTTTACTCCCTAGTAGCAACGGCACTCCCCCGTCCTTATATGTTTCTGTCACTCAAGCAAAGGCACACAGGGACCGAACCCACTATCTAGCATAAATACTCCCTCTTGGAGATACAAGCAACTACTCGATCAAGGCAATTACAAGTACCGGAAAGCATGCAAGATCACAAATAACATAGACATGATAATATCAATAATCAACATCACAAGGTACTTCTCTATTCATCGGATCCCAGCAAACACAACATGTAGCATTACAATAAGATGATCTTGATCATGATAGGCAGCTCACAAGATCTAAACATGATAGCACAAGAGGAGAAGACTACCATCTAGCTACTGCATGGACCCGTAGTCCAAGGATGAACTACTCACACATCTGTCCGGAGGCGGGCATGGTGGTGTAGAGCCCTCCGGCGATGATTCCCCTCTCCGGCAGGGTGCCGGGGAGAGCTTCAGAACCCTCCCGAACTAGGGTTGACGACGGCGGCGGCGACGGATGTTTTTCTGGAATTTTGATTGGGGTACTTAGGGTTTTCTTGTCGGGGGGATTATATAGGCGAAAGGGCGGCGTCGGTGGAGGCCCGAGGGGGCCACACCACCTGGTGGCGCGGCAGACAGGTGGGCCGCGCCACCCTAGGGTGTGGTCGCCTTCTGGTGCGTCTTCGGCTCCCCTTTGGACTCTGTGTGCGTGATGAAATTATAAGATCCTGGGTTTTTGTCCCGTCCTATTCCGAGAATATTTCCTTAAGTACTTTTCTGAAACGGAAAAACAGCAGAAAACAGGAACTGGCACTGGGGCATCTTGTTAATATGTTAGTTCCAAAAATGCATAAAAATGCTATAAGATGTAAACAAAACATGTAGAAAATGGTATGAAAACAAGCATGGATCATAAGAAATTATAGATACGTCGGAGACGTATCATACTTGTCATGGACTCGTTACATAAACCCCTTAAGGATTGGGCGGACATGCAGGAATGCCTCCAGGGGTAATTTCAATCATATTATGGCACTATATCGGCAACTTTCCGTTCATTTACTGATAGCAAGTAATTAATATATAACTCCTTTATTCATTTTCTTTGCCGGGCAGAGCTTGGAAACGATTCACCGCCAGGGCTAGGGGTGATTGGGCGAAGGAGCTTACATTTAAACCAATAAATGTAAGTATTACTACCTAGATCCGCGCATCTCTTTGATTCTAGTTCAATACCATTACCATTCTTGATTATTATTTTGATTAAACTCTGTTCCCGTAAAGTGCTTGAGCCATGAAGTGGGAATCATTTATGTGGATACTACGTCTGCGAGTTCATTCGTCAGACATGCTGTGAGAAGGGCAGAATCTTAAAACAACTTGAAGTGCGTATGCAATATTCATAATTTTAGTTTATTGCCATCAATTGTGTTTACTTTCATTCATATATATTGACCATTTTTAATTAGATCGAACGGTTGCGAGAAGGCCTTCTACAACAGGATCGCGTATGATCAATTCAAGAGGAATTTGCCGGATTCTTAGATGCAGAGGTCCTAGATTCGAAAGGAGAATACTACTATAAGTTAGGTTGAAATTAAATAGTGAGTGTAAAAGAGATGTATATATATAAGAATGAAACTCGTGTGTACTACATGTACCATTTGTAATATGTTCGACCAAGGACGACGAATGAGATGTGTGTAATATATTTGTGACGATATGTGTAATAGTGGTTCACCATATTTCACTAGTAGTGGCATTTTTGTAGTTCTAAAAAATATTTAATTTAAGTTTTTTAAACATGCATGCATTTGACATAATCAAATAGGTCTTATTTTTCTGAACATTTTGGTATTTTATTCATATTTTTATGAATTACAGAATAAGCATTATTGATTTTACAAATTTAAACAATTTTCTGAAATTTCTGAAAAAAGTGAAAAAATCTGACGGGACAATAGTCTCGGTTCGTATTACGAACCGGGACGAAAGACCCTCCCCATTAGTCCCGGTTCGTAATACGAACCGGGACGAAAGACCCTCCCCATTAGTCCCGGTTGGTGTCCCAACCGGGACTAGCATTCGTCCCGATTTGCTAGTCCCGGTTGGGGAACCGGGACGAATGGCCCAAACCAACCGGGACAATAGGGGGGTTTTCCACTAGTGGGTGTTCAGAAGCGTAAAACTGCAGTTTGGCTACAGGCTAGAAGCATGCAATCCTTAACTTTTGAAATTCTGGTGCTTTCTGTTACCTCACGCTGACATATAATTAAGTCACAAGACTATCCCTTCAAAATTGAGTTGTATAGAAGTCAGGTATATGGACCAGCCTGTACAAAATTCAATAACCACCTAATCGAAACTCCTCCAGGATACGGTCTGGTGTTCCTGCACAAATTACATTGCAGTTCGAAATCATGCCCCTCCCCATGATTTGTATCATCACATTACACAATCATGTAACAATTCTTGCAATTGACAACATCACACCAAAAAGTTAAGAAACACACCGGCATTGATACGTTGATCAGAACCCAAAATTAGGTTGGGCAACCTGGGGCTCTCCCGACACTGTTAAACCCTAGCAAACAAAGTTTTATACCCACAAAATTTGTGAACTGCAGAGGGCATACTTACCCATTGAACGAGACGGGGTCTTCGGAATCCGTCGTCCTCGTTGCAGGCACACGCAACCGTCACCCTCATTGCCGGGTCCCATCTTTCATGCTATGTGCTCGAGTGGTGAAGTGGACGAGAAGGGGTCCTCATCGCTGACGCACCACCGCTGCCGCCACCTTCATCGCCGGTTCTCATCTCTCGCCCATGACGCTCGAGACCAGGTCATTTGCCTCGTGCTTATTTTGGTCAAAACATGTCAAGATCACATCAAGGGATACACTACAGATTTTTTAGGACCAATAGTATCAGGCCCCACATGTCAGCCGATTAGGGCCCCTAATCCATTTATTCGGTCCAGTGGCAACTAGTTTGCATGTAAGTTTGGGTCTGCTACAAAAAATGTTTTTATATATTCTGTGTTTTCTGCAACTTTGGTGTTATGTGCAATTTCCTATTTGAACGTTGTCCGACACGAGGGGTACACTCTGTGCTGATATTTTTTTTTTGTTCGGTCAGCATCTCCCGTCTCAAATTATAAGTATTGAATTGTTGCATTTGCCAACTAAACCAAAAGTCCGAACTGATGGAAAGAGTTATGAATATATTTATATCCAACAATAAATATGCAAACTATTTTAGTCTCCCCCTCACGCTAGACTATTTTAGTCTTTAGCGTGGGTTCGGTGCAGGTCGTAGAATCTTTTTTTTAACTGCGTGAGCAGGGTATTGAACTTGAGACCTCTTGATTCTGATACCATATTGAATTGTTGTATTAGTCATTTAGACCAAAAGTCCGAACTGATGGAAATAGCTATGCAATATATTTATATTCAATAATAAGAAATTCAAATTTAGTCAAAAGTCAAACTGTTACTAAGTTTGATCAAATATATACACATGGATACACTATGAAGATGTATTTTATGATGAATATATTGACATGAATTTGGTATTGTGGCTGCCCAGATGTTAATAATCGTAGGCGCACTATCCTTGCTTTCCAAGCGGCGGCAACATCCGCTGTCTATGCCATCACCGATACTTTGAAATTCACACGCTGTTCATGCGTTGGAATAGGCTGGCCCTGCAACCCACTCTTGATTCATCGATATAAAAATCAGTCTAAGTATGTCACCGTCCAAACGAGGAGCAAATCTAAGCAAACGTTCATCAACTAAGTTGTTTGTACTTTGTAGGGCTGGGGAAGCGGAGAGCGTCTCTTGTCGCATCCTCTTGAGTCTTTTCCATTGCCAATAGCTGTACATGTAGTAACATATTTCAACTTGGCCATCCACTTGCAAATTTTAAATGGGAAGTATTGGCTGGTAGATGCATAGGCAGGTCACAATCATTTTTGGCATCACTAACTAGCTACCGGCCAGCCCCTTTCTTTTAGAAAACATATATAGGGGTGTAGCTTGTAATTTGATATGACGATGGACCAAACTGCTTTGGGTACATGGCCGTCATTCAATAACGTGCAGCAATCCAAACCGCACACAAATTTTGCAACTGTATAGTATTATAGAAATCCAGAGACGGGTAACCATGTTAGGATCGAATGATCGACGGTGAGCCCTCGAGATGATAGATCGAACTCATGTCGTGGCAGAGAACACGAGGATGGAATAGTTTCAGGTGTCTGGAAGGGAAACAGGGGCCAGGTTAATTAGTTTCAGGGCGTGAAACTGAAACTGTATGCGCGCGCTCTTCTTCAGTTTCAGGGAGTAGTTCAAGATGGATTGAAACAAGCGTCAGGTTAATTATGGATCTGTTTGAGTACACGTACCAATGTCCAATCATGGCATGTAGTATGTCATGATGATGACCGGTAGAGTCCTACGTCAGCCTGGTGACGATGGTGCAACAACCCTTACTGGACTTTTGTGTGGACCCGATTAGTCCTATAGTTTTGTGTGGAAGCTAACGGATTCCGAGATTTTTCACGGTCAAATCGATGTAAAAGGAGTTAGTGAATGGTCAAACGAGATTTCTTTGTAAATCTCGTTTAGAAAGCAGACATGTAGGGGAAAAAAACGTATTCTATTGTCTCCTCTGAGTCTCAAAATTAAAACCTTTTGTTCCCATGTCATTGTCTCTTGGCCAAATTATCCAACTTGGTAACTAAAACCTTTCTATACAACAACCACATGAATTTTTTAATTTCAACTGCGATTTTTATTCTCTATAGAGCAATATTCCCCTTTTCAAAATAAACAACGCCAGCTACCCCATAACTGAATCATATAATATATATAGACTTTGAGTGCACATTGGCGCACGTAGGACGGATGCAGTAGTCTAACTCATGACTTCCATATAAGCGATTTGTCATATTTTACATTTGTTAGATGTATTAGCTTGACTACCGTTATTAGTCTTAAGCTAATCACCGTTAGGATTTAAGCTTATAATTAGAACACCTCTTTATAGTAGGTTGGGGCATTTACCAGAATTAGTAAATGCAACCGTTAGGAGATACTCCCTCCGTTTTTTAATCTAAGACCTAAAACGTCATATATTAATATAGAGATGTAGTAGTAGAGTGCGGCGTTTTGGAGCCCGGGCTCCATGGAGCCCGGTTTTGAAACATTCAAAATCGCGATTAAAAACTTTCAAAAAATTCTGAAAAAATTCCTAGATGTAGATAATATAGATATCTACAGCTGTGCAAAATATCAGGGGAAAATTCGTTATAGTTTAGCCTGGACAAAAATGACAAATCTCCAAATCTGGATCTGTGAATAGTGTACAGATTCAAAATTTGAATTTTTTCCTGATTTGTTATTTTTGTAGAGCCTGGAATAATTCGAATTTTGAATTGAAAATTTGCACACTTGTAGATCTCAGCACTATATACAGCTATGATTTTTTGTAGAATTTTCTGACACGGAAAAATACGTTTTTCGCTTTTCAAAAATCCCGGGCTACATGTAGACCGGGTGCCATTTCGACTTTTCGTGTAGTAGTAGCTCATATATGGTGACAACCGTGAACCTATGGTGGGGTGACGATGTTCGGTAAGACGAGCAGCAGCTATGCAGAGGAGCGGTGGCACTGCTCTCTTGCCTAGGGGGACGACCCTCGATCGGGGTACAACAAACTCTCGTACTATCCAACCTCTCTTCCCTTCTCCCTGACTCTCGCTAGTATATGTCTGCTTCCAAGAATTATACAAGGCTTATTTAGAGCAAGTTAACAATTCAAATATCTATGGCTTTGGCTTTGGGTTAAGATATATTCGGATAGACGATTTTTTTCCAAATTTAATGTCATGCTTTTCTAAGAATCTCAAACCTTCTGAAACTTATAACCATTTTGCTTGCTTTCTTGTTTTTTTTCTTAAAAATAAAAGGTTGGGTCCTTTATGTATAGATACAAAGAATATAGTTAACAAGATTTTTCTTCTTTTGAAATGGGGAATATTGTCCCGATCTCTGCATCGAAACGATGCATACAACCAATTTTACTGCATAGTTTAAAGAATGACCAAGTTTACCACTCATGGGTCACACAAAGTGGTAACACAAATAAGCTAGTGAAATAAAAAGATCAAAATGCCTCTATGCATCATATATTCTACTGGATTGCTGCCAGCCACCCAGATTGAATATAACCCGAATGACTGCCAAATAAACAACTTAGAACAAGGACCAAACAATCAATGGAAAAATCACAACTAAGAGCAACCCCAGCCGCTGGAGCCCCCAAGAGCACCACCGAAGCAAAAAAGTTGGTGTCTTGGGGGGGGGGGGGGGGGGGGCAAATGCTTCATCCGGCGGAAATAGGAGGTCACTTTCCCAGCCACACACCACCCCAACCAAAAGTTTGTGAGAGAAATGATTGAGTGGACCAAGAAAAAGGACACGTGGGGAGACACGATTCGCCAAAGCTTCCGCCGGCGCCCCCAAGAGAACTCCAGCGCGTCGGGTTTGGCCTGGGTTTGCCAGCGCTATTTTGACATCCGGGGGGGGGGGGGGGGGGGGGGGGCGTGCTTGGGAGAATTTTTGGCAAAAAGCGTCGCCGAGCCTAAAACCGAGACTAAAAAGTTGTCCTCAGGGGCGTCCTGGGGGGGGGGGGGGGGCTGGAGTTGCTCTAAGAAACACTACAAAAATTTACAACCGACTGTACGCCACCCACACAAGTGGATCGCCAATCTCACGCATCCACAAGGATGTCCCTGTCAACCTCACTTCCACCCGCATAAATTAGATCTGATGCGGTCTAACCAGAACTTGTATCAACGTCCTCCTTCTCCACTTTCTTAGAGACACACTCCACCACACACCCACACACTCACACTCACATAATACATATTGGAGATTAGGTCAACAAATTTTCACGTTTGGCGAGTTACCCTATACTTCTACATTAACGGGAATGGCACATCTCACTAAAACAATATTCCACATTAATGAGGCAAAATTGCATCAAACCTGAATCGAGAACGTCTGGGGTACAACCACCCTCCTAAATACCAACAACCCCTCCTCCTCCCCCTCTTTAACTGCTAGCTATATGGTTTGCTACTGAGTTTTTGACTACTGATAAGGAAGTTCTTTCGTAGAGAAAGTTAACAATTCAACGTCTACGGTTTGGGTTAAGGTATATAGAAAGTAGATATTTTTCTCTTCTCAAATAAGATGTCCCACTTCTCTATGAATATAGCCTCCAGTAGTTGATAGTTATGTTTCTCCCTTTCTTGGTTTTTTCCGAGTAAACACAAAGTTAGGTACCGGTGCATTGTCATTTTGCTAGTTCTCGGTTAACCGAGATTTAGGCTAGAGCTCGATCGACTTAATTGATCGTTGATTCTACGTCGCGATCCGTGCAGTGGTGGAGCTGCTCTTTGTATATGACCATTATGCTAGCTATGGATACACAATTTTGACCCCATAAATACTAGAAAATGACCTCACTAGCCTAATTTATCACTCATTTTGGGCTTTTTGACATGACAGGTGGCCAATCCTAGCTCCGCCACTGGATCCGAGAGTTGCACATGTCGCCCGAAGAAGCAACCTTGCTGCGATTGACTACCCATTAGACGTAGATCACAAGCCTTTCTTCATGAAGATTATTATTCTCAGCACTTGCCCTATTTGGATGAGTAGAAATGATTTCATTTTTAAAGGTTTGCAGGGCGACTTTTAAATCAGAGCTAAGATGGCTGAAGCACCGAGCCACTAGAAAGATCTATGCTAACTTGAACGTTTCGTCTCGTGGGTCGCTCCTGCGACTCACGGGGCGACTCCCCATCCCCTTCTGCAACCTCCCCTTCCCGGCGCTCTCTCCCTCGCCGCCGCCGGCCGGCCTGCGGTGGCGGCGGGGCCTCTCCACCCCTCCTGCTCCAAGCCTACCCGTTTCTCTTTCTCCCCCAACAGTTCAAGGTTCTCCTCCCGCGGCGTTTCTTCGAGGCGGCCCATGGCGGCCGGGGATCGAGCAACCAGCGCAGGAGCCCTCGTTTCGCCGGCAAGGGTGCTGGGTCGAGGTGCTCCGGCGGTGCCCGTGCGCTGCCTCCCTGGCGGCGCCTAGGGCAGATCCCGTGCGGTCAGATCTGGCCATGGGTGTCCTCCACAAGCCGGCATGGGTGCTGGTTCGTGGAGCTGTCCGGCGGCGTCCATGGGTTCGAGGGGTCTCCACTCCATCGGCGTTGCCGCGTGCTGCCTTTCGGGTCTCCACTGGCCGGTGTCTCGCCTCCGGTGCGTCATCTCACGTGCGTTGGGAAAGGGCCAATGTTGCTGTTGTTCTGGGAGTAAGATGCGGATGGTGATCGTGGAGTCGTGCTTGGTGCGGTGGCTGGGGTGGCCGGTCTCGCGCGAGCAGCTCGTCATCCTTCGTTGACGAGCGAGGTGGGCTCTCTTGGAAGCCGGAGCGGCGGCTCTGGATGGCGGACACACGGATGGCTTACCGGCAAGCCCCGTCGTGGTGATGTTGGTCGTGTTCTTTGTCCGTGTGGGCGGCATGGACATCGGCGTTTGGAGATCCTGGCGAGTTTCGGCATGGGTGTCGTTCCTCGCCCAGATATAGATCTGGAGGCTCTTTTGTAGGCATGATGTCCCCTACTCTTCGTGGTAGGGGTTGGAGGCGGTGACCCTTGACGTTGGGTAGGCAGGGGTTGGGCCGAGCGAAAGCTCAAGCCGTCGGTTGACGCCGGTGTCGGCGACGCCCGTGGGCGCCGCTTTCCCTCTTGGGGGCGACACTGTGGTCCCACCCCACCTCCCTCGTGTATGCTCCGGGTGAAAACCCTGGTTTGTCGACCTGACGGTGGCGGCGCTATTGCGTCGTGACCTCCTTGGAGGCACCGTCCTGGAGCAGAGGTCTACTCGTTTCGACATGGCTGTTTGAGTGCAAAGGTGGTGCCTTTTCGCAGCCGGCGACCTGTTTTGATGTTGTCTTGCTCCTGTGCTTGGGTGGAGGCGCAACCTGCAGACACGATGGTCCATTCCCGCCCCTCTGGTGGCTGGCCGTTTTACGCAAGGGTTTGGTGCTCGCCGTTGTCGGTGTTGTCCGATCCCGCCCCTCTGGTGGCTGGCCATTTTACGCAAGGGTTTGGTGCTCGCCGATGTCGATGTTGCGGTCTCCGTTCGGTACTGTGATGCTCGGCATCCTCTCCTTCAGGCTCGACGGCTTTTGGAGGCTCTGGTCTTTCGTCTCCTGCTTTTCTCTTCGATGTCAAGCTCTGTGCCAATTGTGGTGGTTGCTTCGCTGGTGGTCCGATCCTGCTCCTCTTTGTGGCTGGCCGTTTTACGCAGGGATTTGGTGCTCGGCGTAGTGTAGCCTTTTTCACGTTTTAGCTTGACCTTATTCTGCTTTGTAAGAGGTTCTCCTCAACACCTTGTATCGTGTGGCCGGCAGGCTTTATTAATTTAAAGCTGGGCTTTATAGCCTTTTATCTAAAAAAGATCTATGCTAACTTTGCGGTAGATAGTTTCATTTGATTTTTTTTTGTAGCTCTGCTGTACAATTTAAAACCAAAATTCAATAAAAAAAATACAGCAAGATTCTGCTGTTTTCGTCAAAAAAAAAAATTAGACGCAGATCATCAATATATAAGTTCAAAAGAAAGCTAAAAACACGCACACCACGTGGCTACGTACGCTCATACGCGCATCACAAGTACATAAACATGAGCGGAGTGCACCTGCACTGCACGGCTGCACTTGCATCATTGCTATGCAGACAATGGACCTGCCGTCGCCTTTTGCATTCGTGCATTCACCCCTCCTCGTCCTCACCCTGTTTGTGCCTATCTTCTCCTTCGTCTTCTTCTTCACCAAGTCTCGTTCTCGTCCATTCCGCAGCAATGCCGGCAGACGGCTACCTCCGTCACCGTGGGGTCTTCCGATCCTCGGCCACCTCCCACTTCTCGGATCCCTACCGCACAGGAAGCTCCGGTCTCTGGCGCAGGCGCACGGTTCGGTCATGCTCCTGCGCCTCGGCGGCGTGCCCACCGTGGTGGCCTCCTCGGCGGACGCAGCGCACGAGGCCATGAAGACCCGCGACTTAGCCTTCGCCAGCCGTGCCCCGGTGCGCATGGCGGAGCTCCTTTTCTACGGCCGCGACATGGCCTTCGCCCCCTCCGGGGAGTACTGGCGCCAGGCGCGCCGCGTGTGCGTGCTGCACCTCCTCAACGCTCGCCGCGTCGCCTCGTTCCGCCGCGTCCGTGAGCAGGAGGCCGCCGCGCTGCTCGACAGCGTCCGACGTGTCTCGGCTGGCTCACGGCCTGGTGACAGCGTCGTGGTGAACCTGACCCACGAGCTCATCTCCTACACCAACGCCATTATCTCGCGGGCAACGTTCGGCGACAACGGCGGGTACGGGATCGGCGACGGCCTGACGGAGGTGTTCTCCGACTTCGAGGAGCTTCTGGGGACGGTCACCGTGGGGGAGTTCGTGCCGTGGCTGGCGTGGGTGGACACGCTGATGGGGCGAGATGCCAAGGCGGCGCGGACGTGCAAGGTAATGGACGAGTTGCTCGAGCGGGTCATCGCGGACCACCGCCAGCGGCGTCTCGGCGGAGCACGGCTTATTTCTGAGGGTGAGGACGATCACCGGGACTTCGTGGAAGTGCTGTTGGACGTGAGCGAGGCGGAAGAGGACGTCGGAGGTATCGAGTTCGACACGATCGCCATCAAGGCCATTGCCCTGGTACGTAACACCTTTTCCTGTTATGCTTTATGATGTTCAATGAAACCAGATGCTATAGCAGTGGCACACACTGAGATTTTCCAATAAAAAAAGAGAAAAACATATGAAAAGGGGCCATATCAACCCAAAGTTCATAGGAAAGTTCAGTATTACCCTACCAATACCATAGGCCAATATCTTGTGTCGGCCACTGTTTGTGCATATTCTTCTCATGTGTGACTTCTTCGTCGGAGACATGTAGGAACTCCAAGTTTTCAAATAGGCTTTCTTGTTGGTAATCATCCTAACTTTTTCATATGCTATACGTTGTGTGCTGATTGGTATAGTCAAATCATTGGTTAGTGGCCACGCTCCACATGTTCTGCGTATAGAAGACCCGATAGATCCTTCACTACAGACCAAACTACTCCATTGACCTGTTACTTTATGATGACTTCTTTTCCAGAACCCAGTAACTTATGTCTTTTTTATACATGTGCATGATGGGACAGGACATGTTCGCCGCTGCAACCAACGCGACCTACACGACTCTGGTATGGGCCATGGCGGAGCTCATCAACCACACAGCCGAAATGCGCAAGGTCCAGGACGAGATCCGAACCACTGTCGTCGACAGCAGCGCCAGCAGCGTCAACGAGGACCACACCGACAAGCTGCACTACCTCAGGGCGGTGATCAAGGAGACGTTCCGGCTGCACGCGCCGCTGCCGCTCCTCCTGCCCCGGGAGACGCTCGAGGACACGGAGCTGCTCGGCTACCGCGTGCCGGCGCGGACGCGCGTGGTGATCAACGCGTGGGCCATCGGCCGCGACGCGGAGACGTGGGAGCGCGCCGAGGAGTTCGTGCCGGGGCGGTTCGTGGATGGCCCGGCGGAGCAAGGGGTGCGGGTGCGGCATGACGACTTCAGGTCGGTGCCGTTCGGCGCAGGAAGGAGGGGGTGCCCTGGGGTTGGGTTCGCCTCGCCGTCGATCGAGCTGGCGCTCGCCAGCCTGCTGTACCATTTCGACTGGGAGCTGCCGGTGGAGGCCGGAGCGTCGAAGCTGGACATGAGCGAGGTGTATGGGCTGTCTGTGCGTCTTAAGGCACCCTTGTGTTTGGTTGCTAAGCCGTGGTCTTCTTGATCGAGTCATCGAGGTGCTCATAGACCATGGTTGTGGATTTGGGAAGTTGGGATGACTTAAAGATGACTGTTACTGTCGATGGCTCATGGCTCTACCGTTGTGATGTATATTGCTTCAAACTTGAGTGTTGTTCGTACTTGTATCTTGTCAATACGTGCATGTACGTACAGAGGAAATATGTTGCAACTAGCAGGGTATAAGAGCAACTCCAGCCGTTCCCCCAGGAGCCCCCCAGGAGCACTTTTTTTACCACTTTTTATACGCCGGCGGACAAAAATCTTCCCAGCCGTGCCCCCACGATCCAAATTTTCGCCGGATTAGTCAAAAAAATACGCCGGGGAACCCACGCCGAACCCAGCCTGCTGGGTTTGCCCTGGGGACGCCGGCGAATGAAAAGCCCAATCGCAGCTCCCCACGCGTTCAACTGCCTGGTACGCCGGGGAATCTTTTGCATGCAACCCTCTCTCTCCTCTTTTATTTAATCTCCCCACCCTCTCTCTCCTCCTCTCCCCTCCTCCACCAACCACCCCGCACCTACGCCGGCGCCTGGGTTGCATGCAAAATCATCCTGGGGTTGCCCAACGGCTGGAAAACAGGCTGCCCCCAGGGCTCTTTTTATACGCCGGCGCCCCCCAGGACGACCGATTTTGCGCCGGCAAATCGCCCTGGGTTGCCCAACGGCTGGGGTTGCTCTAAGGAACTCCCAATGCTGATAACGTTTTCCTTTACTTTTGCCGTATCTAATTTCTTCCACTGTTTTCACAAAGAACTGCCCTAGAAACCAACGCCTTAGAATGGCTACAACACCAAACTCACCCTATACAGCGCCTTTCGGCTTACATGCGCACCCTACAACAACCGGACGACAAGGCTCATCTTGCCCAACCTTCGGCCAAGAGTGACAAGGAGGCGGTACACTGAGCCCCAAGACCGCGTCGGGACCAAACCACAACCACATTGTAGAATGACAATGACCTCGATGCTTGTCGGACCAACTACCCCTACTCATGCACCTGAAAGGAGTCTGTGCGGACGGCTAGATCCCGCCGGACTTACAGAAGGTATCAAATAGAAAGTGTTGGCAATGGCATGCCAGTCGATGACAATAAGAAAATTTGGAAGATGAAGATACCATTAAAATTAAAAATATTTACGTGGCACCTTCGTAAAGGGGTTATTTTAACCAAGGATAACCTTGTTAAGCGCAACTGGAATGGAAGTACAAAATGTGTTTTCTGTCCCCAGGACGAAACAATCAAACACTTATTCTTCCAGTGCAGGGTTGCTCGTTCTATATGGTCAGCCATCCAAATAGCTTCTAGCTTACATCCACCACACTCAGTTGTACATATGTTTGGCAACTGGCTGCATGGTGTAGATATGAGGGATAGAACTATTATTATGGTGGGAGCGTTGGCCGTTATATGGTCGCTCTGGCTATGTAGAAATGACAAGGTTTTTAATGACAAAAATTATTCTCTTATGTAGGTATTATACCGAAGCACAAGTTTGCATCGTTCATGGTCCATATTACAACGTGTGGAATATCGAGACCTTTTTATGGAGGCGTCTGCATGGCTGGAGCACACGGCGAGGGATATTTTACCCGACATGGATGGCCTAGGGATCTTCGGATTGGCCCTCCTTCTACATAGGCATTTTAAAGATATGCTTGTAATTCGTCTGTGTAATTTTTGCTTTTATTTTGATGGAACGAGTTTGGGCTGTGTGCATCTTGTTATGCAGAGGCCGGGTGTGGCATACTTTGTATCTCTGATACATTGGAATGAAAATCCCCTTATCAAAAAAAAAAAAATGGCAGACATTGTGCCCAAAGGCCCACACCTTGAGAGTTAGCCAACACCAGCAACCGCATCACCACCAAACCTCGCGGGGTGATACCAGCGAGGTCACCAACTTCAAATGCCACATCGGAGATTCCCTGTGTGTAGCCTAGGCAACGGCTCCATTATGACAATGATGTCGTGACGCCACCACCGCCTGGTCTAGCAAACCAAACCTAGGGTTTTCCTCGAAACGAGGAGGAAGGAACGGTACGGCCCAGGATGACCACACTTTAACACCCCATAATTTCATTAGGTGTTCTCATCCACCAACTATTGTTGTCATCCCCATCGACTGCCATTCTAACCGCGCCTTTATTTAATTCAAAGATGGTGCCATGAAATTGATTCCACGGCTTTGTCATTCTCCTTTAATGGTCACCTTCATGTTATATTTCAGAACAAACAAACATCGTCGAGATAGTCAAAATTGTCTATTCACTTTCTCTAATCGGACGTCATATGCATCTTACACGGTTTATCTCTTTTCAATGGATACAATTTAGAAGGATATCTCAAAAAATATGTTTTAAACTAAAAAAATACCGCCGTCATCTCTACGATCTAAAAGGATATTTTTAAAAGTTTTTAACTAAAAATACCGCCGTCATATCTAACCCTTCCTCCACCATGTGAGGTTATGTATCGCATCTACATGGAGTGTGTTCAATCTCTCCTTGTTTTTTCCCAAACCAAAGCTCTCCTTCGACCTCTCTTCTCCGCTCTACGCAACCTCCCCCTTCACCTAGACTCACAACCTTCCTCCCATGTCATGTCCATCCCTTCCATGACCTCCCCCACCCTTGTGTGAATCCCCCAAGTTGGTTCTTGGGAAGAAGATGTGGGTCCAAAGGAAAACAACTAGGAGAATAACAAGGGAGGATAAGGCATTTATATAGCTTTTTTCCAAAGAGATCGTAGGTTGATCGAATCCGGGACGTAGGTGCTTGGCAATGTATTAACAACAAGTATAAGATTGAACAAACAAAAGCATTAAGTTCTAGGACGTCACTGTTTTCCTCCAAAGGATCACATTCGATTATTGTACCAGGTTTCAAGCATAGCCTTCTGCTTTCCCCTCCTCTGACTCCACGTTGATAACTTTTTCGGGGTATTGCGTACCTGACAAGAGCGAGGCTTTGACAACGACATATGTTTGAATCATATAGAACTCTTTAAACTAATATCCAATTGGTTAGATTGCACATAACTGTTATGTTAGGCCTCAACCCCTAGGCTGAGTGGACTACTCATACCTTGCGATCGTATCAACAACAGAAAATATTGTAATATAAAACAATACTTGAAGATGAATGATTGATAGTTCTTACAATGTTGCCGATCACGATGAGATCAAGATTACAAGTAGAGTATGGCTATGGAGATGACTATGGTGATGGAGATGGAGGTTTAGCGATGACGGCGGAAATATTTCATGGAGGATGATGGATGGCGGCTCTCTTCTAGTGTTGTCCCCTCTCCTTTATATAGTGGCAAACGATGGATTTAGGTTTTTGGGGGTCTTCTGTTGTGAATTCGATCTAGGTCCCTTCGCAAAAGTTGCTTGGATTGACGACCCGGATCCAACCGACATCAGTACGATCACGGGTACGGTCGTCTGTGACCGTATCGGTGGTAGTTAAGTTTTGTTACGCCTAGTTTTGGATCTTCAATATTTTTGGTAACTCCCAATCATATAATTCTTCTATTAAATGCTTGGTATTCACCAAACTTCCGTGCTTAACGACGAGAAAATAATTCACAAAGATTTTTGCAATATAAATTACACATTAATAATTAGTGGCAGATATAAAGTATTATATCATCATTTTCATGATAAATATACGATTTAAATATAGATAAAGATGCGCATAATTTATCCGCATCCATTCCCATGGTTCCCTTCCCCATCCCATGTTCTCCCACCACCAAGAAATCGTGTTTCTGTCGGCGGCGAGGATCCCGAGGTCCCCCGAGACGCCGTGCGCGGGGACCGAGTCCTCGACCCCAGGGACTTAGGCCTTCCCCACCCCGTTCCTGGGTGCCGGGGGAGGGGTGAGGGCCTAGGCGCCTTGACCAACCCAGGAGCCACCCTGACGACAATGACCGGGGAAGAACCCCGCAACGGGTCCCAGCGAGCATCGGAGCGAAAAACAAGGACGTGACGCAGCACCCTGCGCCCGCGACCGAAATTGCTTGCCGGGCACGTCACCGCCTGACGGACCTATGACGGGACAGGGCACGCCGTATTCTCGGCGCAAGCAAGGCGCGACAGCGAGGCACCCAGCTAGTGCCACATCCATCGTTGGGCGACACCTCAGCACCGCTCCGACGCGTGCCCTACCTTGTTGCCACGCATGCAACCCGACCAACTGTGCTAACCCGACCAACTGCACCATCACCAACGAATTACACACCCGCGTCGCTCCCAGGGGACGGCTCGGGTGAAATCCTAGCCGCCGCCGCCCCCACCCCCACCTCCCCTAACTCCCGCCGCCGCCGGAGGAAGCCGGCGGGCACAAAGCCCTCCCCGGCGGACGATGGACGGTGGGCTTTGGTGCCCTTAGCCCTGAGGCCTCTCGAGGCGGGGGACCTCCGGTCTAAGTGCGGCGGCCGGTACTGGACGGCGGACGTGCGAGGCGGAGTCGGATCTCTGGGGCAGCGGCCTTAGAACGGTGGTGGCAGGGCGATCGCGGCTGTAAAGGCAGCATCGGGGCTCTCGTCGTCGGTGAAGGCCGGCAGGGCTCGGACGTCGCGCCGCCGTTGACGGTGCGGCGGTCGGCATCAACTCTTGCTGATCTTTGGGAGTAGGATGGTAGCGGCCTCCCACTTCTGCGGCTACGGCGGGCGGGTGGAGGAGTTGCGGCTGTGGCCGGTGAAAGCCGGGCTTCGAAGAGGTCGGAGTCGACGATTGTGGCATCTCCGAATGTCATGAACTTATTGAAGGCATCGTTGCTACAAATCTTCCGTCTTCTACCTAAGATTCTAGGAGAAACCCTAGATCTAGGTTATTCCCGGATCGAATGATGACGACACTTCTAGTGTCGTACACCCTCTTGAGGGCATCGTCTTGGAGGACGAGATGCCTGGAGGAGGTCTGCTGGTGGAGCAGTGTCTCATGTACCGCGTCGACCACGGCGAGTCTCGGCGGCGTGGCACAGTGGATTCTCGACAATGGGCGTGTGCTCATGGACTCGTGCTAGGCTGTGGCGCTGTCTGACGTCGTGGTGACGTCGTTGGCAGGATCGACGAAGTTCATGTGGATCTCAACTTTGAAGATTGCTCGGTGGTTCGACGATGGTGACGTCTTCTGTAGCGTGTTCATGAGGTGCTCGCTAAGAGTCTGCTAGTACGGATGTGTGCTCTTGTTTCGCCTAGAGGGCGTCTTGGGGTATGCGACTGTTCCCGGCTCCAAGCTAATGGTGGGATTTCGTTGTCCTCTGGGCAAAAGGCCTTGTTGACATGATTTTCACCCATTGTCGGGGTGGTAGGTGGATTGTGGTGGCTTCGAGTTTTTGATGTATGTTCTTTGTACGTCCTTTGTGGAAAAATCCGCATGCATCTTTTCGATGCAGAGGCTTGGGGTCCACCTCCATTTCGGAAAAAAAACTGATTCCTTAGTTTCTAAGGAATTTCTTTTGCGGTGATTGTTGTTGACGTTTGTTTTTGTACGGGCATGCATGGACTCTCTAATTGTGGTACGACGACGGGTACATGGTGGCGAGCCCCTCGTTATCTCTCCTGGTAATTTTCTTCAGCTTCTTTTCTTTGGTGCCATCATCGGTAAGAGGGCTTACTGTGGATTAATTTATTTCCGAAGATTTTCTTCATTTTATTTTTCTTCAGCTAGTACGGTGACTGGTACGGTCATCTGCAACCGTACCACCACTCGTTTTCTCCACTTGAAATCTTCAGTATACCACCACTCGTTTTCTCCACTTGAACTCCTGCGTAACAATTTGTTTTCGACAACGTATCTATAATTTTTGATGTTCCATGCTTGATTATATATCAGTGCCACATGTTTTTATAATTTTTTATATCATTTTTGCATGATTTATGGAACTGACCTATTAACAAGATGCCCAGTGCCAGTTCCTGTTTTCTGCTGTCTTTTTGTTTCAGAAAAGTTGTTCTGGAAAGTTTCTCGGAACGCGCTAAAAATTTACGAGATTTATTTCCAAGACGAAACAAAGACAGAGCCAGAAGGACACCCGGAGGGGGAGGCCACAGCCTCCAGACGCCCTCCAGGCACGACCCCACCCTAGGCCGCGCCTGGGCCCCACCTGGGCGGCTCCTTCGCCTCCTCGAGTCGCCTCTTCGCCTATAAATTAGTCTTTGACCCAAAAACCCTAAGTACCCGATCATATTTTCCAGAAGACGTCCGAGGCCGCCGCCATCGCCAACCCTAGTTCGGGAGGGTTCTGCAGCTCTTCCGACACCCTGCCGGAGATGGGAATCGACACCGGAGGCATCTACACCACCATGCCTGCCTCCAGAGTGATGCGTGAGTAGTCCACCACGGGACTACGGGTCCATAGCAGTAGCTAGATGGTTGTCTCTCCTCCTTGTACTCCATTGTTTAGATCTTGTGAGCTGCCTATCATGATCAAGATCTTGTGAGCTGCCTATCTGTAACTGCTGCATGATTGTGTTTGCATGGATCCGATGAATTGTGGAAGTCATTACTTTGATTCATTTATGTGTTATGTTATATCTATAATCTTGCATGCTCTCCGATGCTAGTGGATGCTTTGGCCAAGTAATTATTAGTGCTGTATGAGGGAGTATTTATGCTAGATAGTGGGTTCATGCCTCTCTTTGTCTGAGCTCGGGTTGACAGAAACGATTAAGACTAGAGATGTGCTGTTGCCACTAGGGAGAAAACAACGGTGTGATTTCCTTGTGTTATTTACATTGCTTACATTATGCACTTTGCTTATTGCAATGATATGTTGCTTGCAACTTAATACTTTTGGGTGACATGCTGGATAGCGATCCCGGGGTGGATTATTAATGATCGGTGATGGTAGCATTGGGTTGTGCCCCAAGCGAAGGTGTGGATGTAGTAAGTAGCAGTTTTCCCTTGTTAACGAACCGAGATTTATCGTACCAGTAGGACATTGAAATCAACAATAAAGTGAATGTTGAAGATCTCTGGCGCTTAATCTTCAACAGACGTGGACCTGCACACACTCAACCAATTACTTTGCCCCAACTTCGGAAAGGTTGTCAATCTTTCCGATCTCACAAAAAACAAAGCAGTTAATTGTATAGTGAAATAGATGAAAATATGAAAGTGGACCAGAGGAGTAATGATGATGAAAAGTGATGAATAAAGGTTGCAATCAATGTAAAAAGATGGACCGGGGGCCATGGGTTCACTAGTGGAGTCTCTCAAGTAAATAAACACTCATATGATGGGTAAACAAATTACAGCTAGGCAATTGACAAGATTATAACACAAACTTAATCTAGCTATGACATAGAGAACATGATAATATTTATGTAGGCATCACGACAATGAACAAAGACCGTTGAGTCCAACTGCATCTTTGTCTAAAAAGTCCACCGTGGGATCGCTATCCAGCCTCTCACCCAACAGTATTAAGTTGCAAGCAACAGACATTTGCATTAAGTAAATCGCATGAAGTAAGCAATTCTAATATCAAAAGATATATTAACACCGCTGTTTTTACCCTTAGTAGCAACAGCACGCCCTCGCCCTTAGACGTTTCTGTCACTCGTGCCCAGAAACAAAAGGGGGCATGAACCCACTATCTAGCATAAATACTCCCTCTTGGAGATACACACAATCACTTGGCCAAAATAACTACACACATCGGAGAGCATGCAAGAAGATAAATCAACATATAAGAATCATGCACAATATGATCATAATTTCATAATCCATCATATCCCAGCAAACACATCACATAGCATTACAATAATCGATCTTGATCATGTTAGGCAGCTCACAAGATCATAATACATGCAGCACAAGGCAGAGAGACTACCATCTAGATACTGCCATGGACCCGTAGTCCAAGGTGGGACTACTCACAAATCATCCTAGAGGAAGGCATGGTGATGAAGATCCCTTCGGGATCGATCTCCCCTCCGGCAGGGTGCCAGGATCAGCTTCAGAATCACCCCCGAACTAGGGTTTATGGTGGCGGCGCCTCGGGGTGACTTCTCTGGAAAATAATGGTTGCCTCGACGTTTTTGGGATTAATCTGATTTTATAGGCGTCGGAGGGGGCCGAGGGGACCCACCAGGAGCAGGGGCGGGTCCCACCCGCCGCCCTAGGGCAGGCCGCGGCTGGCGGTCGTCCTTGCCCCGTGGGTGGCCCCCAGGGCTGTCCTCTGGACTGAAACTCCGTCTTGGCGAATAAAAAATCCTCGTAAATTTTTAGCGCGTTCCGAGAATATTTCCTGTGGTAAATTTCTGAAACGAAAAGACAGCAAAATAGGAAACTGGCACTAGGCATCTTGTCAATAGGTTAGTCCGACAAAATGCATAAAAATGATGTAATAAGATAGTAGAAACATGTGACAACATCACAAAAGTATCATGGATCAATAAAAAATTATAGATACGTTTGACACGTATCAGCATCCCGAAGCTTAACTCCTACTCGTCCTCGAGTAGGTAAGTGATAACAAAATAATTTTTGATGAGACATGCAACCAACACAATCTTGATCAAGATAGTAATGTAAAGCATAGGACGTGAATGAAGTGATACAAAACAATTGTCTATAGTTGATAGCAAGAAATCAATGAATAACCAAGTTAAATCATTCAAGCAAAACCTTTCATAAATAGTACGTTAAAGACATGAAAGCAATGTGACCCACATATTTGACTAATTCTCAAAGGTAATGGTTCCATGACAAAAGTGTTTGAGAATCAACACAAAGGAAGATGTAAGTATTAGCAAAAAGCTTCAACTTCCAACGGCTTATCTTATAGATAAAGTCAATATAAAGATTCATGTTTAATCTGATGATGCAATATGATCAATGATACCCAGGGTCAATGCTGTATGTTTGCTTTGGTAGAGATAGAAGGAAAAGGAAAACTGACTCAACATTTAAAAGTAAAAAAAATGCCCTTCGCAGAGGGAAGCAGGGATTAGTCATGTGTTAGAGCTTTTTGATTTTGAAAAACAGAGATAAAAACAATTTTGAGAGATGCATAATTCCGTCAACGATTCCATAGCTCAGAAGCTCATTAGTCCCCTATGTCAAGCAAGGTCTTTAGAGTTGTGAGAGCGGCTGGTTTTAGAGGAATGAGTACATTCCTCTTTCTCCTTTGTTTCACCACTAACCAATGTTTGAGCTGATTTCTCAGATTTTCATTGTGCGGAGGAGAATGGTGAGTTATATTTATATTTTGCTTAAGCCGCTCTCGGGTTGATTCAAGTGAGGATGTAAACCATCAACACCGGGTGAAATAGAGGGGGAAAAAAGAAAAATAAAAGAAAAACCTTGCTCGACATAAGCTATAACGAACCCCCTCCTTACTTCCTCATGAGCTTGAAAATAGAGGCACCAAAATGAGAATATTTTGAAGGTTTTAAAGGTAGCACATGAAAAATTTACTTGGAATGGCAGGAAATACCATGCATAGGTAGATATGGTGGACTCAGCTGGCAAGATAGTTTGGCTTTGGGATTTGGATGCACGAGTGGACATCACACTCAGTACAGAGTTTTTTTTTGGCTAAGCAAAAATGGTATTTGAAGCACACATTCAACATTAACTGGTAACAGAGTAACATAAGACATCAGTCAATCATAACCATAAACACTCCACACTATCTCCCTTGTTGACCAAACAGTTCTTTTGATGGAAAGATTAGCTTTATGAATTAACAACTACGAAACACCACACAGTTTCAAGCTTTTAACTGTATTTCTTTACTAATCAATTTCCACTCAAATAACCAGCAAGTTTAAGCATTCATATTAATATCTCAAAACAATTGAGAAGCATCAAGTATCCACACAATGATCTACAAGACTATGCAGGCTTTCATTTCATTCCAATATCACATGGATAGCATTTTGTCACTTTGACAATTCAAGCAATTTATCAATAACAACTCTCCAACAAGTATAAGAGAACGACGAGAGAGTTTAACAACAACAACTAGCAGCTCTAAACAAGACAAAAGCTAAAAGCGAGAGCTTACTAGAAAACAGACAGTAGCTAAGAATACTCAACAAGATATAAGCGAAGCAAATGAGTATTCAAATGAAAAAGCGGAGCGTGCCTCTCTCCCACACAAATAAAGCTAGGATCCAACAAGGATATGAACAGCAAACAAACAAAACAAAAATGAAAGCAAAAAGATGCTCCAAGCATAGCACATATTATGTAAAGTGATAAAAACGTCGTTCAACAAAGACGACCTTATGATAGTCGATGAAGAGGAGGGGGTGCCTTGGGCATCCCCAAGCTTAGACGCTTGATGGTTCTTGATATTCAGAGGGGGTGCCATGGGGGCATCCCCAAGCTTGAGCTCTGATCCATATTCAATTTCTTCATTATACTCTCCTTTGGAACTTAAAAACTCCCTTCTCACAAAACTTCTCATAAACTGATTAGAGGGTTAGTGCTCATAAATTAAAATGCACATGTGTTAAACTCAAGACAAATTGCAAACTACTTTATTGGAAATTAGCTACTGTTTACTAAGCCTCAATATGACACTCCACCTCTAGAGTATCACATTTGACGATAGTAAAAGAGACGAATACAAAATAAAAGTAGAATCTGTCAAAAACTGAACAGTCTGTAAAGATCGAATTTTTCAAGGCACTTCTGTAGCATAAATCGGAAAACTCAACTAACGAAAGATAGATCAAAGTATCAGGCTTTCTGTCCAAAAATATCAAAAAAATATAAAATTCAGGGATTGTTCGAGATTTTCTGCAACAGGCACATAGAATCTGTTTCTGGACAGCAAAACAATAACTCGCACTTTCAATGCATTAGAGGCTAAACTTGGCACAAAAAACCAGAACAAAAAAATACAATGAAGTTGCTACAGAGGCAAAAACTCCATGACTAAGGAAAACTGAAATGAAAACGATAATGGGTTGCCTCCCAAAAGCGCGTTTCTTTAACACCTTTTAGCTAGGCGCAATGATTTCAATGATGTTCTAATAAGAATAAGAGTTGACAAAAGAGAGAATCAAAAAACAAATACCAAACATATTTATGCCTAACCCACTTCCTATGCATAGGCATCTTGTATGAAAGTAATTCATTGGAGCATAAAGCTAGTAGCATAGGAAGACAAAGCAAGTGCAACTTCAAAACTAGCAACAAAAAGAGAGGTGTTAACATGAAAACTCCAACAAACATATTTTACTCTCTCATAATAATTTTCAGTAGCATTATCAACAAATTCAACGATGTAGCCATCACATAAAACATGCTTTTTATTATCATAAATATCAATTGGAGGCATAGATAAAGGAGTATCATTAAATTCATCACAAATAACAGTAGGAAAAGCATTTGATAGTTTAATTTTGTCTTTCTTGAGCCATGGAAGTTGTTGCATATCATACAAAGTAAGAGTTAAAGAGTTACTTTCATTAGAAGGTAGGTCCTCCTTTTGTTCCTCACTCTCCTCCTGTTTTTCACCTAATGGGATCTTAGTTTCAGCAATTTCCTCGTCCATAGGTTCCTGCAAAGCATCGGTCTCTCTTTTGGAAGAGAGACTTTCTTAACATATTCAGTAATATAATAATTATCATTGTAATTTTCAAAGCAATATTTTAGTATAGTAAAATTCTCAGTTTGATAACGAGCATTATCAATGTTCTCCAGCAAAGAAGCAATTTCATAGGCACCTTTAAAGAAACAAATTCTTCAATCTGTTCAACATCAAAGAAATCAAAATTTTCCCTAGCATAAGAAGCTAAGGTTTCATTTTCATTGTCCTGACATTGGAAGGGGAGGTGTGGAGTGCGCCTCCCACAAGAACATTTTATGTCATAGAGGAAACTTATATTTTCAGCATACAAGTTAACTTTTATTAGAAATTCCCAAAGTTGTTTCCCTTTTTGCGACAAGCGGTGTTTCTTATAGTATTTTTGCTGATCTTCTGTAAAACAACAAAAAGATCTAGTTTCAAAGAAAGTACCCATTAAGAACAACCAAAGAACTAAGCATACTAATAAAACAGGATAAAATGCTACACTAATTTTTTGGTTTTAAAATTTTGAAACAAGAAAAATAAACTAAACGAGAAATAAAGCAAGCAAGACAAAATCAAAGTAAAGTGATTGAGAGTATGAGACTCCCCTTTCTATAGCTCCAAAGTCCCTGGCATCGGCGCCAGAAAACTGCTTGATGATTGGTGACGGTAGCGTTGGGTTGTGCCCCAAGCGAAGGCGTGGATGTAGTAAGTAGCAGTTTTCCCTCGTTAACGAACCGAGGTTTATCAAACCAGTAGGATGTCACATCCCGAATTTTGGCCTTATAAAATTCTTCTTGTCAAAACCAAAATTTGGATTTGGATTTGGATCTTCTGATCTTTGCCCCTTAATTTTACCCCACATTTCCAAAACCCCAAGGTTCTCAAAATATTCATCTTATCTTTAAATGCAAAAAGGGGCCTAAACCCTAGCCTTCAAAAGGAAGTGTGCCAAGGGTGACTTCAAAAATTCCCCAAAAATTCCAGAGTGATTCCCAGCTAGGATAGAACCCATTTATGCAAAAATATTGGGTGACTTTTTAGGAAAAGATTTGACCTTTTCCCTGATTTATTTTCTGCCTAAAACCCCAAAACCCTAGCTTTCCAAAGGAAGTAGGTCAAAACCATCTTCAAAAATTCTAGAAAAATTCAGGGAGTATACCCAACCAGTGTGTAACCCAAATATGTAAAAATATTTGATACCTTGTTAAGAAAATATTTGATCTTTTTCCTATCTAAGTTTCTGCCAAAAATTTCGGTTATTTTGAAAACCCCATAAATCATTTCTCCTTTTTATAAAAACACCCAAAATAGGTGAACATGACCAGTACCTATCTCAGGGAAATTTTTGGGGTCAATCCAATTTAATTTAGAGCCACAAAACCTGTTTTTCTTTTTTAACCGAAGGTGTTCGATGGATTTTCTTCTTCACCCGAGTTGCAAACCAGCAGAAACACATAACTAGAAAGTTGTAGGTTTTCAATTTTTGCACCACGTGACGCGATCAGTTTTCAATTTTGTGACCCAGGGTGAGAGAACCATCTTGATGCCGATATCGGCATGGTCTGGACAGTGGTCACCTCTGGCAAAAGCAGACCCGACGGCGCCGCCAGTTTGTGGTCGTCGCCGGTGGCCTCCCCGCTGTTCCCCCTCGCGCCCCCTGCTTCTCCTCCCCCCCCGGACCCCCCTCGAGCCACGCGTCGCCGCCACCTCCCTGTGCGCCGTCGGCCGCAAGCCGACGCGCCGCTGCACAGCACCGCCGCGGACCCCGCTCGCCTGTAGCCCCTGTGCGCCCGTGCCGTCGACCCTATCCGCTCCCCGCGCGCGAATCCCGTCGTCCAGCAGCGCTCTGCTGCTACACCATCATCGCGCCGCCCGTCGACTGCCCTGCCCCGGCCGCCCCGTGTCGCCGCCACGCCATGACCACCCGGACCCCCACCGCCGCCAGGTGCCACGCCACCCCCGGTTCTATCCCCGGCCCCGGATTCGCATTGACAGCATGGCCTGGACGCTACACCGACGACGCGCCGCCGATCGTCCCGTTGCTACCGCCAGACACCTCACCGCCATCTCACCGTGCACCCGTGACGACCGACCCCTCGAGCCCCTATAAAAGAGAGCCCCGGCCTTCTTCGAGCACCACACCAGCCTCCTCCCTCACCCAGCCTCCCCCTCCTCGAGTATTGCTTCCCGAGGAGACCTGCATCGCCGGCGACGAGCTTGCCCTAGCCGCTCGGGCTCTGGCCAAATTCGTCGCCTACAAAGCCCCTCCACCAAATTAAACCCTCCCCTAGCCTCCCCACGATGTCGTGAACCCGTGGCCACCCTCGCCGGGGAGGATCGCGGCCGGCATCGCCGTGTTCATCCTCGACCACCGCACGGCCTCCGCGGTCACTGACGCCGCCCCTGCTCCAAGCCTCCCTGCCGCCCGTGAGCACGCCGACGGCAGGCACCTCACCTCGCCAAGCCTCCCCGCTCCCTCTCCTTCTCCTCCCCGTCGCTGTAGCCACCAGAAGCCGCCGCCGGTGAGTACGCCGTGCCGGCGACCCCGTTCTCCCCCTCTGTTTCTTTTCTTTTTTTCTGGCGCGCGTACCGGTTCGCTAATGGGCCGCTGACCAGTGGGCCCAGCCCGTCAGACTTTTAAACATTTCCAAAGCGTTTTCCTTTTTATTTTTTTCTGTTTTTGAAAAGGCAGATTTTAGGGTTAACTTTGGAAGGGTATATCTGTCTCAAAAAAATTCAGAAAAATGTGAATCTTTTTGCAGTGGCTTTGTTTTGAAAATATCTATCCTATGCCACTGGCTTCAATTGATTTGAAGTTCATTTGCCCACTGAACCTTGGAATTCTTTGCGGAAGGTTTTAACCACGTTTTTAAATTTCTTAATAGATTCCAACCATTTTATTGAAGGAGAAGTTGATCCCACACCCGAAGGCAAGCCATCAGTCCCCAACCATCTGTTTCCAAGTTGCCGAAGCCTTGTTTAACTTGTTTGCTAATTGTTTGAGCGATAGTTGCATCTCACATGCTTATTATTTCATGCATATGATTTCATGCAGTCTGTTGTTGTCACCATTATTTCATGTCTATTATTTTATGTGAGCCGTCAATGCTACTTCTATTTCTGTAATACGATAAACTCATGTTCTGTGAGTTGAGTTTCGGTACCCCGTCTAAATACACGTTGGGTCCTGCCCAAGTGGATTGAAGTAGCTACTTTTCCGTAGAGTTGTGGCGTTGCGTTGGACGGTACCCTGCACCACTCCCCATTCCGGCGACGATGGACTGGGGGAACCGCCGTAGTCAATGGAATGGTGGAACGGGATCGCGTGGATGCCCCCATTAACTTTGTAGTCGATCTGCGGCTGTCACTGGCCGGAGGTATGTCCACCATCGCCCGGTTGACGCTAACCAATTGTGCTACTTTATTTTCTTTACTCAACCCGTGGCTGTTACTGGCCGGAGACATCTCTGTCCTCGCCCGGTTGATTTTGTCATTTTATCTTTACTCAACCTGTGGCTATCACTGGTTGGAGGAAACTCCACCATCGCCCGGTTGACCTTACTTTACCTTGCTAAACTACTATGTGATTATTGTATGCTCATGCATATCTTGTGGACTAACGTTTGTTGCTGTCTTATGGCTAAGAATAAAATTGACTAAAAGATAACCACCTCCGTCGACTAGATTGAGTCTTATAGTGCCACTCGCCAAACACACCCGCACAACCCTGCGTCGTTGAAATGGGCAGACCGTAGCTTAGTAGCCTATCGAGCCTCTTTTGATGCTACCCACTTGGCAAGTCTAGTCGGTTACTGCATAGTTGTGGTCGGGGCTAGTCTTGTGAAGGTTCCTGAGCTAGGCGTTGCTCATGAGTTGGGGACGTGCCAGATTCACTTCGTCATAAGACTTAGCCCGAGTGGTAAGTCGGTAGCTATACAAGGAGTGTCTTGGTAGAGCGGACGGCTACGGGGGAATAGGTTTGTGCGGCAAGTACCGGCTGTACAAGCTTAGACCCCAACGTGTGGATAAAAGTTGCAACCTCTCGAGAGTGTCAAATCTAGAATCTAGTATTGTTCTAACCTAAGGAACGATGTTGGGTCCAGTCACACTAGAGTCAGTCCAGTTGAACACGGAGAAATAAATTTTCTAAGTGGTCAGAGTTGGCCAAAGTTGAATGAGCTGAAAAGTGGACCATAGTTGGTCAAAAGCTGAGCTCGGGTTGGACCAGAGTTGGTCAAGCTTGAGAACCTAAGTGTTGAGAATATTATTGTGTGGAAATGAGACTCGTTCTCATAAGCCACGGTTTTCGTCACAGGTAAGTAGGTAAGTTAAGTCCAACCGTTAAGCTTGGACTCGCACTTGCACATGCCATGCCATATAGGATCGTTGGTTACGGTTGATTGTGGATTGATGTCTTGCGAGTACATTCCATGTACTCACCTAGCTTTTCATGTGGCCAGATCCTCCTACCCCCGTCGCCGAGTACCCCTTGTACGAGAACTAGATCCGGTATCCAGGCAGAGCCCTGTGGAGTTAGGCCCTCTTCGTCGCACGCTTCCGCCAATCCGCTGACGCCCTCTGATGAAGTCATGTTCGATAAATAATGTACAAACTGTTGTGTGCACTAGGGCGCAGCCTTGTAATGAGACCCTTGTAATCCATCGTCGGTTCCCCGACCCCTTAAAAGAGTGGTTATGTTCTGTTATCAAGTTGTCATATATTCAGTGCTCCTGGGACTGATATATGGGGTAACTCGATCTCCGGATCGGGGTGCCACATAGGACTTTGAAATCAACAACAAAGTGAATTTTGAAGATCTCTGGCACTTAATCTTCAACAGATGTGGACCTGCACACACTCAACCAATTACTTTGCCCCCAACGGCGGAAAGGTTGTCAATCTTTCCGGTCTCGCAGAAAACAAAGCGGTTAATTGTATAGTGAAATAGATGAAAATATGAAAGTGGACCAGAGGAGTAATGATGATGAAAAGTGATGAATAAAGGTTGCAATCAATGTAAAAAGATGGACCGGGGGGCCATGGGCTCACTAGTGGAGTCTCTCAAGTAAATAAAACACTCATATGATGGGTAAACAAATTACAGCTAGGCAATTGACAAGATTATAACACAAACTTAATCTAGCTATGACATAGAGAACATGATAATATTTATGTAGGCATCATGACAATGAACAAAGACCGTTGAGTCCAACTGCATCTTTGTCTAAAAAGTCCACCGTGGGATCGCTATCCAGACTGTCACCCAAAAGTTGCAAGCAACAGACATTTGCATTAAGTAAAGCGCATGAAGTAAGCAATACTAATATCAAAAGAGACATTAACACCGCTGTTTTACCCTTAGTAGCAACAGCACACCCTCGCCCTTAGACGTTTCTGTCACTCATGCCTAGGAACAAAAGGGGACATGAACCCACTATCTAGCATAAATACTCCCTCTTGGAGACACTACTAGGGAAAGGCATATTAGTGGCGCACCTTTTTGGAATTTTGTGGCACATCCTGGAAAAAGTGGGATGCGCCACAGAATTCTCGCCACTAAATTATATTTCTGTGGCGCACGCCGGTGGTGCGCCGCAGAAATGTATTTCTGTGGCGCATCCCACTACCGTGCGCCACAGAAATATTTCAGTGGCGCATCCCACTACCGTGCGCCACAGAATTTTTTTGAATTTCAAAAAAAAGGACGGCCAGAATTTCGCCTTAATTTTGTCGGAGCTCGTCGGAGGCCGTGTTGCCGTGGGTGGAGGATGGGGGTCGCCGGAGATGGTGGAGGAGGAGAAGGATGTCGCCGGAGGAGGTCGCCGGGGTGGAGAAGGAGGTCGCCGGAGGTGGAGGTGGAGGTGGAGGAGGAGGTCGCCGGGGTGGAGGAGGAGGTCGCCGGAGGTCGCCGGGGTGGAGGAGGAGGTCGCCGGGATGGTGGAGGAGGTCGCCGGGGTGGAGGAGGAGGTCGCCGGGGTGGTGGAGGAGGTCGCCGGAGGTGGAGGTGGAGGAGGAGGAGGAGGAGAGAAGATGTGGAGGAGAGGAGAGGAGAGGAGGAGGAGGATAGAAGATGTGGAGGACAGGTGAAGGAGGAGGGAGGAGAAGGGGAGATGAGAAGGGGAGAGGAGAAGTGGAGGGAGAAGTGGATGAGAGAAGGGGAGAGGAGAAATGGAGGGAGAAGGGGGCGCCGACGGGATTCAAAATTTGAATCCCACAATTCTATGGCGCATGGGTTACGTATGTGCCGGCGGGAGTGGAGATTACTACATGTAAAGGATAAGGAGATTACTACCGGTGGGCAAAGGGAGGGGCAGGGGCGACCTGCGGTCGCGGCCTCCCCCGGGCTGCGGCTGGTACCCGCGGGGGCCTTCTATGCCTCAGCTGGACCTGCCCTTCTCGCTCCGGTCCTTATTTGTCCAATAAGAAATCGTCATAAATTTTTGTCCAATTCCGAGAATATTTCCAGAAGTAACTTTTCGCAACAATTTCAGCACAAAAACAGGGAACTGGCACTAGGCATCTTGTCAATAGGTTAGTCCGACAAAATGCATAAAAATGATGTAATATGACATTAAAAACATGTGACACCATCACAAAACTAGCATGGATCACTCAAAAATTATAAATACATTTGAGACGTATCAGGATCCCCAAGCTTAACTCCTACTCGTCCTCGAGTAGGTAAGTGATAACAAAATAATTTTTGATGAGACATGCAACCAACACAAACATAATCAAGATAGTAATGTAAGGCATAGGATGTGAATGAAGTTATACAAAACAATTGTCTATAGTTGATAGCAAGAAAGCAATGAATAACCAAGTTGAATCATTCAAGCAAAACCTTTCATAAATAGTACGTTAAAGACATGAAAGCAATGTGATCCACATATTTGATTAATTCTCAAAGTTAACAATTCCATGACAAAAGTGTTTGAGAATCAAAACAAAGAAGTTGCAAGTTTTAGCAAAAAGCTTCAACTTCCAACGGTAAAGTCAATATAAAGATTCATGTTTAATCTGACAATGCAATATGATCAATGATACCCAGAGTCAATGCTAGATGTTTGCTTTGGTGGAGATAGAAGGAAGAGGAAAACTGACTCAACATTAAAAGTAAAAGAAAGGCCCTTCGCAGAGGGAAGCAGGGATTAGTCATGTGCTAGAGCTTTTTGTTTTTTTATAAAACAGAAGTAAAACAATTTTGAGACATGCATGCTTTTGTCAACGACTTCACAACAGAGAAGCTATCTAGTCCCCCATAACAAGCAAGGCTTTTAGACTTGTGAGAGCAGCTGGTTTTTAGAGGAGCGAGTACGCTCCTCTTTCTCCTTAGTTTCACCACCGTCCAATGTTTTGAGCTGATTTCTCAGATTTTCATTGCGCGGAGGAGAATGGTGAGTTATATTTATATTTTGCTTAAGCTGCTCTCGGGTTGATTCAAGTGAAGACATAATCCATCGACACCGGATGAAAGGGGGGGGGGATGACCTTGCTCGTCACGAGTTATATCTAGCTCTCTACTGGTCCCTCATGAGCTTAAAAACAGAGGCAAAAAAGGAGTATTTTGAAATTTTAAAGATAGCACATGACAAATTTACTTGGAATGACAGGAAATGCCATGCATAGGTAGATATGGTGGACTCAGCTGGCAAGATAGTTTGGCTTTGGGATTTGGATGCACGAGTGAACCATACACTTAGTACGAATTTTTGGGCTTAGCAAAGAAGGTATTGGAAGCAAACATCTAAAATTACCGGTAAGAGAGTAGCATAAGACATTTATCAATCATAACCATAAAAGCTCCACATCGTCTCCAATGTTGACCAAACAATTCTTTTGATGGAAAGATTAGCTTAATGAATTAACAACTACAAAACACCACACAATTTCAAGTTTTTAATAGTATTTCTTTACTAATCAAATCCACTCAAATAACCAGCAAGTTTAAGCATTCATCTTAATATCTCAAAACAAATGAGAAGTATCAATTATCCACACAATGATCTACAATACTATGCAGGCTTTCGTTTCATTCCAATATCAAATGTATAGCATTTTATCATTCTAACAAATCAACCAAGCAACCAAAACAACTCTCTAACAAATATAAGTGAAAGCAGCTCTAAACAAGATAAAAGCTAAAAGCAAGAACTTACTAGCTACCAAACAGTAGCTAAGAATACTCAACAAGATATAAGCGAAGCGCAGGAGTATTCAAATGAAAAAGCGGAGCGTGTCTCTCTCCCACAAAAACAAAGAAAGGATCCAACAAGCATATGACCAGAAAAAAAACAAACAAACTGAAAGTAAATAGATGCTCCAAGCATAGCACATAATATGTAAAGTGATAAAAACTTAGTTCAATGAAGACGACCTCATGATAGTCGGTGAAGAAGAGGGGATGCCTTGGGCATCCCCAAGCTTAGACGCTTGATGGTTCTTGATATTCAGAGGGGTGCCATGGGGGCATCCCCAAGATTGAGCTTTGATCCATCTTCAATTTCTTCATGTTCCTCTCCATTGGAACTTAAAAACTCCCTTCCCACAGAACTTCTCATAAACTGATTAGAGGGTTAGTGCTCATAAATTAAAATGCACATGTGTTCAACTCAAGACAAATTACAAACAACTTTATTGGGCATTAGCTATTGTTTACTAAGCCTCAGTGTGGCACTCCTTTTCTAGAGTATCACATTTGACGATAGTAAAAGAAACGAATACAAATAAAAGCAGAATCTGTCAAAAACTGTACAGTCTGTAAAGATCGAATTGTTCGAGGCACTTCTGTAGCTCAAATTAGAAAAGTCAAAACTAACGAAAGATAGATAAAAGTATCAGGCTTGCTGTCTAAAAAGTTCAGAAAAATATAAAATTCAGAGGATTTTTAGATTTTCGAACAGTGAAGGACAAAATTCTGTTTCTGGACAACAAAACAACACCTCGCACTTTCAATGCATTAGAGGCTAAACTTGGCACAAAAAACCAAAAGAAAAAGATACAATGAAATTGCTACAGAGGAAACAACTTCATGACTCAAGAAAAACAAAAACAAACTGAAAGAAAAGAAAACATGGGTTGCCTCCCAACAAGCGCTTTTCTTTTAAGCCTTTTAGCTAGGCATGATAATTTTAATGATGCTCTCATAAGAATAAGAGTTGGAACGCAAAAGAGAGCATCATGAAGCAAATATCAAACACATTTAAGTCTAACTCTCTTCCTATGCATTGGAATCTTGTAAGAAAATAAATCATTGGAGCATAAAGCATTAAGCATAGGAAGGCAAAGCAGGTGCAACATTAAAAAATTCAACATAAAGAGGGGAAACTTCATAAGATGAAAATTTATATAACCACACTTCCCTCTCTCATAATAACTTTCAGTAGAATCATAAGAAAACTCAGTAACATAGCCATCACATAAATCATTTTTCTTATGATTCACATGCATAAAACTATTATTACTCTCCACATAAGCAAAATCTTTATTATTAGTAGCATTGAGAGTAGGACTATCATATAGAACTTGGACATGATGGACTAATTGTGTATTAGAAATTTGATGTTCAGTAGGAGAGTAATAATTATGACGAGTCTCGTAGGGATGATTAAAATCATTATTTATGGCATAGTTATCATCACAATAATCATCAAAAATTGGAGGCATAATATCATCATAAGCAAGGGGATATTCATCTTTCCAAGCATATATTTTTGTAAACAAATCATCATGACATTCAATACCAAAAGGATTTTTAAACCCATCATCCCCAAGCTTGGGGTTTTCCACATTATGATTAGAAGAAACATGAATATTCCCAACAGTATAACAATTATCAATATCATCATTTACAAAATTGGTGCCAAAAAGATTTTCAAGATCATAAGTAGTATTATTTTCCCAATCATGGTCATCACAATAAGTAACAGGCATAACATAATCTTCTTCAATAGTGCCTATAGACTTAACATCAAGATAAGAATGAATACAATTAAGTGGATCATCTTCAATAATTTTTGATTCATGCTCATTAGGGACAACCATGATGGGAGAAATATGCTTAGGGGATGATACCGTTTCCTCTTTATTTTTACTCCTCCCTCTCTTCTTCTTATTCTTCGCCACCTTAGGAGGGAGTTTGATCACTCTGAATTATGCACATCTTTTCGACATCCAAAACCCCAAATCTGCTCATATTTGAGAAGTTCAGTCAAGGTTTTAAATGCTTTTTACATCAGTTATCCACTTTTTGCAGATCAGTGCGCCAAGGCACATATTTCTTCATCTCCAACTCAATTTGTTGCTTAGAAGACGCCTCCAGAGGATTTGACGCTTCGCGAGGAAAAAGGCCTCGCGAGGGTTTCGCTTGGCGAGGATGAATGCCTCGCGAGGGTGCCACCCCTCGAAGCCAGAACCTCTCGAAGCCAGGACCTCTCGAAGCCAGAAGAGAAGTATGCGAGCGTATCTCCCTTGCGCTGCGCACGCGTTTGAATCAGCAAGGAGGGAATCGATCAACTTGGAGGAGAAGAAACCAGAAGAGTCAAAAAGGTGATAAAGTAGGGAGCAGCCCATGTGCGTCCGTGCAAAAAGCTGAAAAGCGACGGCGGAAGTTCCCGCCTCGCCACCAACCACGCCATCGACTACGGCCCTCGCCACTTCCGTAGACGCGGCCCTCTCGCCACTTCCGCGGCGCCTATAAAGCGGCTTCCTTGTCCAAGAAGAAGAGAGCTCCGTATCCAGGAGAACCACTCCACCGCATCCACCAGATCCAAGACCCAGCCAACTACTCCACCCAAATCAAGAACCGAAGAACTAGGAAGAACTTTGGAGAAGAATGGCGAAGATGATCTGCGAGGAACGAGAGGAAAGAAGAAGCCCTTGATCCCTATCTGTCCCTGTCTACTTCCTTGCTTCTACTTTGTCTGTATCTTCCTTAGCCTCTCGCCTCTGCTTCCTCTGCTGCCGCCGCGACGAACTGATTCGATCCTCTCCAACCCCTTCGGTGAAAACTCTCTGTAACTCTCTGAACCGCTCTGTTTGTGTGAACCTTGTAATCGTGCTATGAATTTTTTGTTTGTGAATTCTTCCTTAGCCCCCTTTTGCTGTTGTTCATGTTATGTGTTCGTTCAATCTTCCTTAGCCTCCCTTTTGCTGTCCGTGAAACACTCTTCCTTAGCCTCCCCTTTGCTGTCACCGTTTTAATTTCTGTTGCTTGATCCGTAAGAGCTAGCTTAGATCCGTAAAACACCAACCCACCTTTTCGTTGTGCCAAGCTTCTGGAAAGGAAAAGCACCAATAAGATTTTGATCCCTGTGGAGAGAACGACAAACCCCCCCTAAACCACAACCGATCAAAACTGGCGCCGTTGCCGGGGATCAAATATTGATTGCTTTTTAGAGTACAGTAGCCTTGTTTGTGTTTCTCCCCTCGTAGTTCACCTCCGTGATAAATCGGTTTGCTTTGTTACTCTTAGTCTCTTAATCTTGCATCTAGAACGGTTATTAGGGGATTTAGTTCACTAACCCTTGATAAAGTTCTTGTTTGTGTGTAACATCCCAAGATTTTCAAATTTTTGAAAAATCAGAAAAATCAAAAACTTTTTGAAAATTATTATATTTTATTTTGTAAATACAAAATCATGCATGCATTCATCTTTTTCTTGGCTTGTTGCATTTGAAATTTCAAAAGTTGGAATTCTATTTCCACTTTAAACCCTATTTGAGAAAATGATAAAAAGGGGCCTATTATGCTCTCTTAAATATTTTGACTTTTATGGATGTATTTGATGGCCAAGTATAGTGCCAAAGTGTTCTGTTTAGAATAAGATTTCTAAAAAGTAGTTATTCAAATTATTTGGAAAAGATTTGATTTTCATTTTGACTTTGGAAAATATCACCAATTACCATTTAAAATGCCTTGGGTATTTGTGGTAATTTATTTTGTGTAAAAATAAATAAAATGAGTGTATCATGGTTTATACTACATGATATTACTCATATTAGTTTTCTGGATTTTATTCGAGTTCAAAGGAAAATTATAAAACCATATTTTATGAAATGACATAAAGGTGCCAAATAGGCCTTTATGCATTATTTGAATTTTTCAATATTTAAAAAAATTATGGAAAAAGTTCCAAAGTATTTAAAATGATTATTTTGATTTTACAAAATTATTCAAATTGGTTTGAAACAATTTGAACTTGTCTTTCAAAAGTTATGAAGTTTTCTGGTAATAGAAAAAGGAAAATGTTTTGTAAAAAAAAAAAAAGAGAAGAGCAGCCCGGCCGAGCCAGCCCAACTGGGCCAGCCCAGCAAGCCGCAGCACAACAAGCCAGCCCACCCGCGCCCTTCCCTCTCCCCCTCTCACTGACATGCGGGTCTCGCATGTCAGCATCGTCCTCAAGGACGCGGGAGCTCTCCCGTCGCCCCGTCGACTCCCCTGCGTGATTGCGCACTCACGCGACTACTAACGCCCGCACCATCTTGTCCCTCTTAAACCCCTCCCTCTCCTCTCCTTTTGCCCCCTCCACTCAGCTCCCGAGAGCCCCTAGGCTGCCCACAATCGCGCTCGCGAGTCCGCCGTTGCCGCCGACGACAAGCTTCGATTCCGGTGAAGTCCGGCGTCCCCACGCCGTTTCTTTCCTCCCCCTTCCTTTATTTCTTCATTACGCACCTTATTGACAAGGTTTGGCAATTTCTCCTGCCCCAGATCGACGTGTTCGTCATCGACCGAGCCTGGCCGCCGCCGTCCTCGACTCCGCCGAGCAATTGGAGGAGCACCAGGACGCCCCCGACGCCACCCCCTCGCCATCTCCTCTGCCTCGTCCTTCTCTACCCAACGGTATAAAAAGCCCCTTCCCTCGCCCTATATTTTCGTCGGAACGACCATGCCCGCACCGTCGCCACCGTCCGCCACCACACGCCAGAAACCTAGCTCCGGCCGCCGCGTATCCGAGTGATTCCGGGCCGTTAGATCAAGATCCGACGGCCGATGTTTTTCTCCTTTACCGAATCGGTACGGGCGAATTAGATGAAGCCACGTCATCGCCACGTCACTGCATCGTCAGCGCCGCGTCAGCGCCAGTCAGCAGAAGCCATCCAACCGGAGTGTGCCACGTGGAGGAAGAATTTCTGGATTTTCCCGAATTTAGGGGATTCTGTCTGTTTTGCAGAAAAGCCCCTACAACTTAGTTTTATCATAACTTTTTATTGGTTTGGCCAAATTCAAATATTTTTATATATTTGAAATCCTTAGAACCAGTAGAATCTTTCTGGCGTTTTAGTTTTCTCTTTTGACATGTTTAAATTTATTTAAATTTCAAAAGTGATATTTGAGTAAATTTGGCATAACTTTAGTTTAAAAATAGCTTTTTGAGTGAATCCAATTGGGTTAGTTTAGTTTTGAAGTCCTCTGTCCAGTAAGACCACTCCCATATTTTCTGTATTTATTTTGTTTAATAGTAGTTTTAAATTAGTGTTTATGCCCTTTTTGGGATTTGTTTTGTATTGTTGTTAAAGTAAAAATTGTTTTAAATGCATTTTAACTTCATGCATATTGTTACAAACCAGAAAACTTAGTGTGTTATTTTTCTTGTGATTTTAAATGCATTTCATACATTGCATATTTTATTGTATTGTTATTTTGTTTGTATGTTTATTTGGGTGTTTGCAATTTTGTTAGATTATTCGGAGAGTCACAAAGACTTTGGTGGTTGCTACTCCTGTCACTCTTGTTGCCAAGGCAAGTGGCACACTTGCATATCTTTGTCCTATTAATTTGATATATGCATGTTGTAGTTTTTACTTAGAAAATTGCATGATAGGTTTATTAGTATTGCTATGCTAAAACTGTTTAGAATAGTGCTCCTATACTAGTTGGTCTAGAATCCTATTATAACTTGGTAGAATTATGGAAATGCTATGCTAAATGTTGTTTTGTGAAAAGTAATATTCTACTAAGTTAAAGAAACTCCTGGGTGGTGGATGGAGGTTTATAGTTGAGTGGCTACTCGGGGCCATGTCTATGGTTTTACCCGAGTATGTGCACTTGTGGATGGCCACCCAGGGACAAAGAGACCGATGTTACTCCAAGTTTAGTTAGCTTACCGTGCAGCCATAAGTCATATGGGCTCTGGCTTGACTAAGTATATAGTGTGGAACCGGCCCGGCCTGACAGGTGGTGGTAGAGGTTTGTAGGTGGAGCGCGTCAGGACGGCAGTGGTCGGGAAAACACTTCGGAAAGGTCTCGGCTTCATCTCCTCCTTTCCTTTTCACTTCAAGAAGGGTCAAGGTCAGAATGGGTTGACGAGGTCTTATGGTGAATGTGTACAACCTCTGCAGAGTATCAAACTAAGTACTTAGCCGTGTCCCCGGTTACGGACATTTCTGAGCAAGCTGGACAAGGACGTCAACGGAGGATCTCATCATTCTAATTTCTCTAAGTTAAAACTCGATAGGTGAACCAGGGTAGTTGAGACAATGGTTGTCATACCATACTTGTCTCGTATAGATGAAAAGTTGTTTTGAAAAGAGATAGGGAAAAATTGGCTTTATGCAAAATAGCCTTCAAACTCCACCAAGCCAAATATGCATATAGGTTACTAGAGTTGTTCCAATATGAGTCCACAAAGTGTCACTTGCCAGTTCCATTTTATATGGTTCTGACCCACCTTGTTGATACACTTTATCAGGTTTTTCTGACGAAGAGTGAGGTTTCGTTAAGGGTTTCGAGTCTGCAACCAACATGTTTCGCCTGTGGCTACATGAAGATGATGGAGACTCCATGCAGAATAATGTTTTCCGCTGTTTACTCTTTCCAGCTAGCTTCATGCTATGCAAAGTTGTAATCAAATATTTTCCTAAGTCTGGATTCGCTTATAATAATCGATACATTGTTGTGATATTTCATCGTAAACTGTGTGTGCAAATGAATCGATCCAGGGGTTTGCACTATACACAGGGATCTTGCCTAATTTTAAGTGCAGGTCCACTACATTGTGCTTGTGTGTATTGGAAATATGATCTCCTTCGTGCAGGTTGGAGAGCTCGTGTATGCAGACATCTAAAGATTCACCTTTAGCCCCATTTGATCCAGAGCCGGAAAGAACTTTTCTTGCAAGAAGAAGAGTAGCATCAGTGTCCTCCATAGAAGACCTAGAGGAGAGACAGTTAGTTATTAGCATGGGTGACCAAAAGTTGAGAGATTTATTGATTCCCAAGGATCAGTTGGCAAATACAGATGTTGTAATGCCTGCCATCCAGGCAAACAAGTGGGAGATCAAGCCAGCACTAATCAGTATGGTTCAGCACAACCCCTTCAAAGGTTCTGCCTTGGAGAGTCCTCATGAACATATCAGAAATTTCTTGGAGTACTGTAACACCCTCAAGCACAATGGTGTGCCTCCTGAAGCCATTAGGATGCAGCTATTCCCTTTTTCCCTGTCAGGAAGTGCTAAGTTATGGTTCCATGCCTTGCCTACTCATGCTAGGGACACTTGGGAACATCTGGTGCAAGCTTTCTTTGAGAAATACTTTCCCCCCACCAAAGCAGCTGATTGTAGAGACAAAATTACCAGATTTGTGCAATGCCAAGGAGAGAGTTTATATGATGCCTGGCAGAGGTACCAAGGCCTGATTAGAATGTGTCCTAACCATGGCCAAGAGCAGTGGCTAATTCTTCAGACATTCTACAAGGGTCTAACAGATCAGACCAGATCCTTTGTAGATTCTGCTGCTGGAGGAGGTATAATGAACAAGACCCTGGATGAAGCATTTGAATTGATAGAGAGCATGGCTTCACACAATTTCTCCTGGTCAAATGAAAGAGCAATGCAGCCTCCTCAGCCAATAGTTATGCAACATGGAAGCCCAGAAGCCCTTGAAGCAAAGCTTGATAGCCTGACCAGTCAAATATCTCAGCTTATGTTGGAAAAGAATGGAAAAGCCCTTGTGCCAGTAAGTTCAGTTTCAGCACCCTGCCAGATTTGTGGAATTGAAGGTCATTCGCCTCAGGAGTGTCCCTATTTCAGTGCCAGTGAATCTCAAGTGGCAGAAGTGAATTACACTCAGAATCAAGGTCCCTTTTCTCAGAGCTACAACCCCTCCTGGAGACATCATCCAAACCTGTCCTACAAGAATGCAGCTCCACAGAACTATGCCTCAACATCTCAGCAGAATTTCAGACCTCAAGGTCATATGCAGCAGTCACAGCATCATCCTCACCAAGCAACCCAGCAAAATGCATCTTCAAGCAGTAGCCAGTCTGAAATTAGTGAAATGATGCGTTTGCAAAAAGAAATGTTCAGTGGAATGCAAGAAACAATGAAGATGCAGTCTGAATTATTTTACAAGACAATGCAGCAGCTTACAGCTGGAATTTCAATACCCAGGGAAATCAGACAGAGAACAAACTACCTGCTCAGGTAGAGAAGAACCCCAAGCAATGTGGTACAATTACAACTACCGAAGGAGTAGAGGCTGTCACCACTAGAAGTGGATTAAACACTGAACCCATTCTGAAGACACCTCCAACTGTCACCTATGTAGCCCCACCAAGGAGGCCTCGCGAGGAAAATATGCCTCGCGAGGAAAATTTGCCTCAAGAGGAAAGCCTCTCGAGGGATCCTCCTCAAGAGTCTGCAATACCAGCAGAACCAGCAGCAGTACCAAGGGTTGAGAAGCCTTTAGTTCAGAAGATCCCATTCCCTTCAAGATTGGAAAAAACTAAGAAAGAAAAGCAGTATGCCAAGTTCCTAGAGACAATGAAGGAAGTGCAAATAACAATCCCCATCCTTGATGCAGTGTTGCACATCCCTCTGTATGCCAAATTCTTCAAGGACCTGATAACCAAGAAAAGAAGTATAGAAGATCCTGAGATAGTTGCTTTGACAGAAGAATGCAGTGTAGTTATCCAAAACAACTTGCCCAAGAAGTTAGGAGACCCAGGGAGTTTCAGTATCCCTGTGTGGTTGGAAAAAGAACCTTCACAGCTCTCTGTGATTTAGGTTCCTCAGTCAGTGTGTTACCCCAAGCTGCCAGTCAGATGCTGCAGCTAGGCTCGCCAAAGACCACCTCCATGACACTGTAGCTTGCTGACAGAACACTGAGAAAACCAACCGGAATTCTTGAAGATGTGCCAGTCCAAGTTGGAAATTTTGCTTACCCAGTGGATTTTGTTGTATTGGAAATGGAAGACAACTCAGAGTCAATGATTCTTGGCAGACCTTTCTTAGCAACAGCAGGAGCCATAATTGATGTGAAAGGTGGAACCCTGAAGTTGCAATTTGGTTCTGAACAAGCAGAGTTTAACATGAAGCATGCCTCCCACCTGCCTAATATACTTGAACAATGCCATGCCATGGATGGCGTCGACAAGAGTGTAATTGAATCTCAGGAGCAAATGCAACCCCAAGAGCCTGAAGTGCAAGTCTTTGTGACAGCTGATAGTCCTAATCTTCAAGAGTTGTTTGGAATCACTCTTTGTAATGAAAATTCTGGAAGTGCAGAAAATGCCTCGCGAGAGCCTCTTCAAGCTTCGCGAGGAGAAATGCCTCGCGAGGGAAATCTCGAGGAAGCAGAACCTTGGAGAGAACCTCTTCAGCCGTCTCATAAATCTATTGTTGAGTTGAAGGAGTTGCCTGCTCACCTGAAGTATCTGTTTCTAGAGGAAGAAAAAATTCACCCTGTGATAATCAGCTCTGCACTTGATGATGAACAGGAGCACAGCCTATTGTCAGTTCTCAGACTATACAAGAATGTCATTGGATATTCCATTGATGACATCAAGGGAATCGATGAGAAGGTCTGCTCTCATAGGATATATCTTGAAGAGGATAGCACCCCCTCCAGAGAAGGCCAAAGGAGATTAAACCCTGCCCTGCAAGAAGTAGTAAAAAAGGAAGTTTTGAAACTCCTACAAGCAGGCATGATCTACCCCATCTCTGACAGCGAGTGGGTGAGTCCTATCCACATAGTGCCCAAGAAAGGAGGCTATACAGTGGTTGAAAATGAAGAAGGAAAATTGATGACCACAAGACCTGTTACTGGATGGAGAATGGTCAATGATTTCAGGAAATTAAACAAGGCAACTAGGAAGGATCATTTCCCTTTGCCATTTATGGATCAGATGTTGGAGAGGTTAGCAGGGCAAGAGTTCTATTGTTACCTTGATGGATACTCTGGATTTCTCAGATTCCCATCCATCCAGCAGATCAAGAAAAGACTACATTCACATGTCCATATAGAACATTTGCATACAAAAGATTGCCATTTGGTCTGTGTAACGCCCCAGGAACCTTCCAGAGGTGCATGACTTCAATATTCTCTGACTACATTGAGAAAATTATGGAAGTTTTCATGGATGATTTCACTGTCTATGGAAAAGATTTTGTCACCTGCTTGAAGAACCTGGCAGCAGTCCTGCATAGATGCTCAGAGCAGAACTTGATACTGAACTGGGAAAAATGCCACTTTTTAGTCACTGAAGGCATTGTGCTTGGACACCTGATATCCTCTAGAGGCATTGAAGTGGATAAATCAAAAGTTGATGTGATTGCTAAGTTACCACCCCCTGAAAATGTAAAAGGAATACAGAGTTTCCTTGGACATGCTGGATTTTACAGGAGATTCATTAAGGATTTCTCTAGCATTGCAAAGCCTCTAACCAAACTGCTCAGTCAAGATGTCAAATTCCACTTTGATGAAGCTTGTCTGAAGTCCTTTAACCAGTTGAAGCAAGCTCTTATTTTTGCTCCAATTATGCAGCCTCCAGATTGGACCCTACCCTTTGAGTTGATGTGTGATGCAAGTGATTTTGCAGTTGGAGCAGTTCTGGGCCAGAAAAAAAGGAAAGCTCAACATGTGATCCACTTTGCCAGCAAAACTCTAGATGATGCTCAGATCAACTACTCCACTACTAAAAAAGAATTGCTTGCCGTGGTATTTGCATTTGACAAGTTCAGACCTTATCTAGTTGGACACAAATGTACTGTCTTCACTGATCATGCAGCAATAAGATATCTTGTCAGCAAGAAGGATGCCAAGCCAAGGCTAATCAGATGGATTCTCCTGCTTCAAGAGTTTGATATTGAGATCAAGGATAAGAAAGGCCCTGAGAATGTGGTAGCTGATCATTTGTCAAGAATAAGTTGCTCTGAAACTAGAAAAATAGAAGATATCATCCCTGGAGAGCAACTGATGGGAGTAAATGCCTCGCGAGGGCTTCCTGAAGCCTCGCGAGGGAGGCCTCATGATGATCTAACCCTTCAAGCTTCGCGAGGAGATGCTTCGCGAGATGTGCTTCGCGGGGAAATGCTTCGCGAGGGATGCCTCGCGAGGGTCGACGTCTCGCGAGAAGCCAAGACTCCATGGCATGCTGACATTGTGAATTACCTAGAGTGTAAAATCATGCCAGCTGATTTGTCCTACCAGCAAAAAAAGAAATTCATGCATGAAGCCAAGAGCTATTACTGGGATGAACCATTCCTCTACAAGCATTGTGCAGATGGTATAGTGAGAAGATGTGTGCCCTCTGAAGAAACTCATGATGTGATGTTCCAATGTCATTCTGGCATGTATGGAGGCCATGCTGGAGTAATGAAAACGCAAGCAAAGATCCTTCAAGCTGGATTTTATTGACCCAGCCTGTTCAAAGATGTTCATGATTTTGTCAAGCAGTGTGATCCCTGCCAAAGAACTGGGAAAATCTCGAGAAGGAATGAAATGCCTCAGCAAGGCATTCTTGAAGTTGAACTGTTTGATGTATGGGGAGTTGATTTTGTTGGACCTTTGCCCTCCTCTCGAGGCTTCAAGTATATCCTTGTAGCAGTAGACTATGTGTCCAAATGGGTTGAAGCGGTACCAACTGTCAGTGCAGATTCCAAGTCAGTCTGCAAGCTGTTCAAAATTGTAATTTTCCCCAGATTTGGAGTTCCCAGAGTTGTGATCAGTGATGGAGGAGCCCACTTCAACAATGAACAGCTAGAGAAGTTGTTGAGCAAGTATGGTGTGAAGAACCACAGAGTTACTACACCCTACCATCCTCAAGCCAATGGACAAGTTGAGTTATCCAATATAGAAATTAAGCAGATCCTTGAAAAGGTTGTGTCCAAGTCCAGAGCAGACTGGTCCCTGAAATTGCCTGATATCTTGTGGGCATACAGAACTGGATACAAGACACCTATTGGAATGTCACCCTTCAGGCTTGTATATGGTAAAGCATGCCATTTGCCTGTCGAGTTAGAGCACAGAGCTCAATGGGCTATCAGAAAACTAAACCTCGACATGAAGAAAGCTGGAAGTGCAAGGAAACTGCAGATGTGTGAGCTTGATGAGCTGAGGAATGATGCATATGAGAGTTCCAAGATTTACAAGGAAAAGACCAAGAAATGGCATGACAAACATATCCTCAGAAAGGAGTTCAGCATTGGACATCAAGTGTTGGCGTATGACTCCAAGTTGCATCTGTTTGCTGGAAAATTCAAGTCAAGATGGTTTGGTCCTTGCATAGTAAAGAAGGCACTTGGGAAATGGTGCTTTCGAAGTCCAGACCCCATCAGCAGTTACCTTCAAGGTAAATGGTCAGAGACTGAAGCATTACCTAGCAGGAGAGAAGATTGACATTGAAGATCCTGAAGAAAGCGAGAATGACGAGTCAGAGGATGTACCCAATGCATCCTCTGAAGCTGTGAAGCAGTGAGAAGGAGCTACGGTCAGGCTCGTGACCTTAAACAAGCGCTCATCGGGAGGCAGCCTGATATCCTTTTTATTTATTATTTCCCTTCAAGAGTTATTTTTTGTGTGTTCCTTTTCGTTTGTTGTTTTGTTTTTCAGATTGTTGAATAAAAGAGAGTGAAGTGGGTTGGCAGAGATCCCTGCAAGCAAGGAGTAGAAAGTCGCTTCGCGAGGAAATGCTTTGAGAGGAGATGCCTCTCGAGGGATTCTGCTTCAAGAGAAAGCCTCTCGAGGGCTTGATGCTTCGCGAGATGTGCTCCGCGAGGGTTTTGCTTCGCGAGGAATGCTTCTCGAGGATTTGACCCTTAAACCAGGTGAACACATTCCAATTCACAAACCCTGTTACACCATAAATATCATTGCTATGCCTTGATTGCAAAAGTTTCTATCTATTCTTGGCTATATTTTCGAAGTTGCTTGTCGAGTAAAAGTTTCCTGGAGTGCTTAATTTTGCCTAAACAATCTTTCATGCTATTGAGAATCTTGCAGTGTTTCTGCCTATAATGCTTGCAAACTCTTGTGTTAGAGTCATGTATCAAAACGAAGTTCATATATGTCTCTGCTCAGATCTGTTGGAATACCTTCATAATGCAAGTGGCTCTGAAACTGAATAAGTTGATCCTTGAAGAGCCATGTTTTAACTGCACTTCTGCATTTTTGCATTAGCTACCAGTATCTCGGGATGGTGGTATGTGAAGCACTAACAGTGAAACTAACTTGAAGCAAGTATTTTGAAAGCAAATTTTTGCATTAGCAGTTATGATCTCGGGATTGTAACCTGTGAAGCACTAACCTGAAGTTTCTGATAGTAATTTGAAAGCAAATTTTGGCATTAGCAGTTATGATCTCGGGATTGTAACCTGTGAAGCACTAACTGAAAGAATCTGACAAGTAATAATGATCCTAACCCATCTTTAATTTTTGCATTAGCCTACTATGTTCTCGGGAACGGTAGTAGGTGAAGCACTGACTTTGCATTTACTTAACACTCATGGCTATTTCATGGATCACTTCATTTGATTCCCCTGCCAAATGTCTTATCTAGGTAATCGAAAAGAATCTGAACTGAGACATATATAAAAGTTGTTAATGGAAACTTGACTCTAAACTAGAGATTGTAACCAGGTATGCAGAAACTGCTTTGAATCCAATATGTATGAACTGCTGTGTATGCAGAAGTTGAGCACTGTTTCCATCATATCTGCTTTACTTGGGGACAAGCAAAGGTTTGGGTCTGGGGGTTTGATCACTCTGAATTATGCACATCTTTTCGACATCCAAAACCCCAAATCTGCTCATATTTGAGAAGTTCAGTCAAGGTTTTAAATGCTTTTTACATCAGTTATCCACTTTTTGCAGATCAGTGCGCCAAGGCACATATTTCTTCATCTCCAACTCAATTTGTTGCTAAGAAGATTCCTCCAGAGGATTTGACGCTTCGCGAGGAAAAAGGCCTCGCGAGGGTTTCGCATGGCGAGGATGAATGCCTCGCGAGGGTGCCACCCTCGAAGCCAGAACCTCTCGAAGCCAGGACCTCTCGAAGCCAGAAGAGAAGTATGCGATCGTATCTCCCTTGCGCTGCGCACGCGTTTGAATCAGCAAGGAGGGATTCGATCAACTTGGAGGAGAAGAAACCAGAAGAGTCAAAAAGGTGATAAAGTAGGGAGCAGCCCATGTGCGTCCGTGCAAAAAGCTGAAAAGCGACGGCGGAAGTTCCCGCCTCGCCACCAACCACGCCATCGACCGCGGCCCTCGCCACTTCCGTAGCCGCGGCCCTCTCGCCACTTCCGCAGCGCCTATAAAGCGGCTTCCTTGTCCAAGAAGAAGAGAGCTCCGCATCCAGGAGAACCACTCCACCGCATCCACCAGATCCAAGACCCAACCCAGATCAAGAACCGAAGAACTAGGAAGAACCTTGGAGAAGCATGGCGAAGACGATCCGCGAGGAAAGAGAAGAAAGAAGAAGCCCTTGATCCGTATCTGTCCCTGTCTACTTCCTTGCTTCTACTTCGTCTATATCTTCCTTAGCCTCCCGCCTCTGCTTCCTCTGCTGCCGCCGCGACGAACTGATTCGATCCTCTCCAAACCCTTCGGTGAAAACTCTCTGTAACTCTCTGAACCGCTCTGTTTGTGTGAACCTTGTAATCGTGCTGTGACTTTGTTGTTTGTGAATTCTTCCTTAGCCCCCTTTTGCTGCTGTTCATGTTATGTGTTTGTTCAATCTTCCTTAGCCTCCCTTTTGCTGTCTGTGAAACACTCTTCCTTAGCCTCCCCTTTGCTGTCACCGTTTTAATTTTTGTTGCTTGATCCGCAAGAGCTAGCTTAGATCCGTAAAACACCAACCCACCTTTTCGTTGTGCCAAGCTTCTGGAAAGGAAAAGCACCAATAAGATTTTGATCCCTGCGGAGAGAACGACAAAAACCCCCCTAAACCACAACCGATCAAACTGGCGCCGTTGCTATCACAAAACTGGCTAATAATTCTATCATTAAGGAATGAGCATTGGAAATTAAAATGACCTTCTTCATTGCAAAGTTCACACATAAAAGGATAGAGGTCATTTAATTCTCTAGCAAATTTATATAAATCCTTAAGCCATTTGCTTGTTATTTCATGCTTATGTTGCTTACAATATTTATCTTCTTCAACCCGAGTGCTTTCACAAGGTCTATGCACTCCACAAAAATTAACATGCTTATATGGAACATTATTTGTAGAGATTGGATCATGTCTATTGCAATCATCATTAACAATTTCATTTTGTTTACAAATGTCTTTGAAAGGTTCATGATGCTTAGGCTATTTCTCTTTAGGAATATTAATATGAGAAGCAAAAGATTTATAGATATCAACAACTATATGAGAGTCAAGTCCAAACTTAGCACTAAGCTTATTAAAACTATCAGTTTCAACAAAAGACTTAATGCAATTATACTCATAATTTATACCTGACTCTTTACCTTTGCCGATCTCCCAATCTTCAATGTTTTGTTGTATCTTTTCAATTAGATCCCATTTAGCATCAATCTTCTTACTTGTAAAAGAACCCATAGAAGAAGCATCAAGTATTTCCTTGTCATGACGAGATAGCCTTGCATAAAAATTGTTAACAATAATATCCTTGGAAAGATCATGGTTAGGACATTTAAGCATTAATGATTTCAATCTCCCCCAAGATTGAGCAATGCTCTCTCCATCATGTGGCAAAAAATTGTAGATATAATTTCTATCTCGATGAATTTCATGAAGAGGATAAAATTTAGAATAAAAGAGAGACATAAGCTCCTTCCAATCCAACAAGTGAGAATTGTCTAGAAGCCTATACCACTCCAATGCTTTCTCCTTAAGTGATAAGGAAAATAATTTCCTCATGATTACCTCTCTTGATACACCTGCAATCTCAAACAACTCACATAACTCTTTAATATAAAGCAGATGATAACTAGGATGTCTAGCTCCATCTCCTGCACAGCAATTGCTCATAACACGATCAATTATCCCCATCGGTATCTTGAAAGGAATACATTCAGTATGTGGAGTAACCTTATCCACCATGGGAGTGGTGGAGAGGTCACTCTCAAAAAGCAAATTCAAAGAACAACATTCCATAAGCCAAACTAGTGAAATAAAAACAAGAAACAAAAAGATATAACTGCAGAATCTAAAGAAGATACCTTCAAGCGCTCACCTCCCTGGCAATGGCGCCAGAAATTAGCTTGATGTCTACTACACACTTCTATTCTTGTAGACTTGTTGGGCCTCCAAGCGCAGAGATTTGTAGGACAGCGGCAAATTTCCCTTAAGTGAGTAACCCAAGGTTTATCGAATCCACGGGAGGTAGAGGTCAAAGATATCCCTCTCAAGCAACCCTGCAATTAAGATACAAGAAGTCTCTTGTGTCCCCAACACACCTAATACAATTGTCAGTTGCATAGGTGCACTAGTTCGGCAAAGAGATGGTAAAATGTAAGTGATATGGATGGTAAAAGGTGATTTTGTAATTCTGTAATAAAAATGACAGCAAGCAAACAAGTGACAAAAGTGACTAAAAACGGTGTATCAATGCTTGGAAACAAGGCCTAGGCTTCATACTTTCACTAGTGACTACTCTTAACATCATTAACATAATTAAACACATGATAGTTCCCACAAAAATACATGCATGGTAGACGTTACTCGGAGATAATTCTTTTGTGGATCAAATAGGATGAGAATTGCGTAGGGCTACGAAAAGCACACCTTAAAGTTCGTATTCCACATCTATGGACACTTCATGCTGTCACTATCCGCATCCAAAGATAGTACTAACAACACCACAACCTATTTCTTGAATAGTCTCTTTCTTCAATAACACAAGCATCAATAAACCTCATGATCTATTCAATCCAATAAATAAAGAACAAACTCATGATGAAGATCCTTCCAATCTATTATCCATAGAGTCACACACGGCACCCATCCTGTCACCGAGGTACCATGATCACAACGGTGGCTCCGGAAATTGTACTAAATAACACCACTTGAGCAACATCATATCCATTACACGTAGGGAAACATCATGTATTCAACTACAATAACAAAGCTCATGATCACAACGAAGATCATATCATGGGAGAGAGAGAGATAACCACATAGATACTTATATAAGGCTCAGCCTCGGTGAGGGACTACTCCCTCCTCATCGCGGGAAGCAGCGGTGTTGATGGAGATGGCCCCGGCGGTCGATCCCCGTCCCGGCAGGGTGCCGGAACAGGACCTTCTGAACCCCCGAAACTTGTCGGCGATGGTGGCGGAGCTCTGTTGCGTATTTGGGAAAATCCTTCGGGGGTTAGGGTTTTTACATCGGGGATGATTTTATAGGCGTCGGAGGCGACCGAGGGGGTTGATGAGGGGCAGGGCCGACCTGCGGTCGTGGCCTCCCCCTGGGCCGCGGCTGGTACCCGCGGGGGGCCTTCTGGGCCTCAGCTGGACCTGCCCTTCTGGCTCCGGTCCTTATTTGTCCAATAAAAAATCTTCGTAAATTTTCGTCCAATTCCGAGAATATTTCCAGAAGTAACTTTCTGCAACAATTTCAGCCCAAAAACAGGGAACTGGCACTGGGCATCTTGTCAATAGGTTAGTCCGACAAAATGCATGATGTAATATGATATTAAAAACATGTGACAACATCATAAAACTAGCATGGATCACTCAAAAATTATAGATACATTTGAGACGTATCAAGTAGCTGATAGGGCGAAGTGGAGGTATAGTCCGGTGGAGATTTGGCGCGAGCGCGGTCAAAATTAGGCGCACAGATGTTTGAGTTTCAATTCACTTGGCGCGCAGATGTTGTGGCATGTTGGCCCCGGCTCGGTTGGCTAATAAATTAAAAGGATTTTGCAAGGACAATCTTTGCTAATTGGACAAGGATTGTATTCTTTAATTATTTCTTCAGTTTAGAATAATTAATTAGAATTAAGAATTATTCTATGGAATTTATTCTTCTTCTTGGGATTCTAATGGAAAAAAAACATTAATTAGAATTAATAATTATTCCAATGGAAGAAATAACAAAGGGGAAAGGAGTAAGAATCTGAATTATTTGGGTTAGCAAATAAGTGCAAACTAAGGCAGTGCCTCAAAACATGATCGGATGAAGCAAGTTCTTACATACCAACATAATATAAGTTCATACGCACACAGGAATTCTTCGACGATAATAATTAAGTTCTTACAGTACCAAAAGCAACATATAATACAAACACCATTGCAACATTCAGCAGCAGCAGCAACATCGATCACCGCCTCCAAGGCTTCCTGCCCTTCCTGCCCTTATCCTTGTTGGCCTTCTTCGGAGGAGGCTGCTCGAAGCCTAAGTGGATACCCTCGCAAGCAGCTTCTTCAGAAACACGCCGTATGCAGCGTGCTTAGCCATAACATGGGCCTGACGGTGTTGTTCCGAGCCACGTCCAATGCCGACGGCATGCTGGATCATGCTGGTGCGATCGGAGGCTATACGTCTAATGCAGAAAGGGCAGGTCAATTTGCCGCCACGAAGGTACCGAATCTTCCCAGCCTCCAAATCCCTCAGGACATGTCTGCTCTTCGCATCCCTCGACTCCTTTTCCATCTGGACATCGGCATCCTCTTCCTGCAAATTAGCAATAAAACAAAAGTTAGCACCGCACTCTAGTTAGCAAAAAAATCATAAAATCACGTTTAATCGCAGTGAAATTAGCATAAAACCAATTGCGCTAATTTACTGAGGCAAAGATTAAGGGCATGAATCATAACTGAGGCAAAGATCAGGGTCACGAAATGTGTTCAATGAAAAATTATATGATATTTTTCTTTTTTAGGAAGAATTGGTACTGAACCATATATATCATCTAGAATCAAATCCTAGAATCACTAACTTGCATGTATAAACCCTAGAATTCATAATGTGTCCAATGTGTCTGCGTGGCAAAAAATAACTAGACAAAATGAACATAGTACTACAAATCCAAGAATCTCTAACTTGCATGTATAAACCCTGGAATATCTAAATACAGATGCAACTACAAATCCAAGAATTCGTAACTTGCATGCACAAACCCTAGATAGATTGGTTTAGGGAAGCACCTCAGAGTAATCGTCGGAGACGACCTCCTCGAACGCCGGGAAGTCCTCGTAGGGGTCCCCCAGGTCCGACAACGCCGGGAACGCCTGCATCGGATCAGGCGATGGACTCGAACCGCCACCGCCATTGCCGGCAGCACCTGCGGCGACGACATCAGATGCTGCGGCCGGAGAAGGCGATGCACTCGAACCGCCATGGCCGGCCGCTCCTGCGGCGACCATGGTCTTCTCCTGCATCGGATCAGGCGATGGACTCCAACCGCCACCGCCATGGCCGGCCGCTCCTACGGCGGTCTTCTCCTGCATCGGATCAGGCGATGGACTCCAACCGCCACCGCCATTGCCGGCAGCACCTGCGGCGACGACATCAGATGCCGCGATGGCGTTCTTCTGCTGCATCGGATCTGCCATTCCTCGTTAACCGCCTGGGTTGTGTGCTCGGCGGTTGGGAGAGAAATTAAAGGAGAGGGAGGCGATGCGGCCGGAACAGAGTGGGGTTTTTTGCTAGATTTGGGGCAGAATGGATGGGGAGGCAGGCGATGCAGGCAAAGGGGGGGATTTATACCGACTGCCGTTTCGAGGTCCCACTGACGTGTGCGCATGCATGTCTCGTACGAGTCGGCAGATTTTGTCAAACAGAAAGTGATGTGACTTTTAGTCACTGCCCAATGGGGCCCACCACATGTCGGGACCACCTATCAGTGACTCTAAATATTCGACAAACTCAGCCAATCTCAATCGTCGCTCTCTTCTACGTGTATGTGTAGAAAAGCGGACACCGTTTTAATTGTACATGTACGCGTACAAAACTATCATGTGTACGCAGCCACGGTGACGAACATGTGTGTATGCAGCCACGGTGTGATCGAGTCCAGTTTCGGGGAGGTCAAGCGGGATCCGTGTTTAATTACAGTCATTTACACTCTCCCGTAATCAGTTCCCGCTCGTTCATCTTCCTCGCCTGCGTTCACACACCTTCGTTCCACTCGATCAGTGTATTTTAAGAGGCCATATATTGCCATTTTCCCCAGGATCCCATTCGTTCAGCTCCTCATCTCCTTCTCAAAAAAAAAGCTCCTCATCTCCCATCGATCCCACTTCCCCTGCCCGCCGCGAACACTTGCCATGGACGATGAGCAACAAACAACTAAGAGTTACGAGGTCCCTACCCATCACGGTACCATGCTGGAGGTAGTGTACACCAACGATGAGCATACCTTGGAGCATGTCCTCGGTATTTACAAGGAATGGCTTGAGAGTGCGAAGCACAAGATCGTGGGCCTCGACCTGGAGTACACCCCCGACCGCCGTGCCGTCGCGCTCGTGCAAATCGCCATGCGCAAGCACGTCCTCCTGTACCACTGGTGCAGGTCGTCGCAGAAAAATCATGGACGCCATTTGCTGCAAAAATTCTTTTCAACCAAGGAGATCACATTTGCAAGCGTGGACACGACGGGCGACAGGAGAGCTCTTATGGAGTCGGGCTTCAGTCTGCCACAGAACCATTTGGACATCCAATTGGAATTCAGGGGACACGGAGACAGAATTGGAATGGCTACTCTAGCGGGGGAGCTCATCGACATTTCCTACCACGACATGAAGGAGAACTTCCCAACAAGCCTTCATAAGTGTTGGGATCGGAAGACCCTTTGTCCAACAAGCATCGATTATGCAGCAGTGGACGGGTATTTGAGCTACGAGATATACATTAGGGTCCAAACCATGAAGGATAGTCTAGGTCCATCATGGCTAGACAAGCTCCTCCCCTTGCGCAAGAAGAGCAAGGGAACTCTAGTTAATTTGTAAGTGTTTTTAGCCATTGAATCATAAGTGTTTTTATTTGTACTCTGGTGTGTGTGCGAACAAAGTGGTGTACTGCCGTGCATGTTTGTTTACACATCACTACTTGTAGTTCATAAAAGTGCTCGGATTGTTTACCAAACAAAGTGGAACATGGAACACGAACACAAACAGAAACACGAACACAACATTCTAATAGTTAAACATGTAGTCGTCGTCCGAGTGCCGTTTCGAGGTCCCGCTGACATGTGCGCATGCATGTCTCGCACGAGTCGGCGGATTTTGTCAAACAAAAAGTGATGTGACTTTTAGTCACTGCCAAAGGGGCCCACCACCGATCAGTGACTCAAAATATTCGACAAACTCACCCAATCTCAATCGTCGCTCTCTTCTACACGTGTATGTGTAGAAAAGCGGACACTATTTTAATTGTACGTATACGCGTATAAAACAATCATGTGTACGTAGCCAAAGTGACGAACATGCGTGTACGCAGCCACGGTGTGATCGAGTCCAGTTTCTGGGAGGTCAAGCGGGATCCGTGTTTAATTACAGTCATTTCGAGGAGGTCAAACTTCCCGTCTACCCATTTGACCAACGTAGAAAGGGGACCAATGGAAATTTTTGCTTTGTTGTGGTAGGGTAGGCCATATATATATGAACATGGTAAACCAAAAATCTTCACGAGATTCCCACCGATTCGCCCGAAGGGTGTGTTTCGAGCTCTAATAAGTCGATAAACTTACTAGGGAGGAAGTGATGCCGATGAAGCCGTCCACACTCTGGAGTAGGATCTCGGCCCTCCCAACCTCACACCACACTTGTATACATATGGTATTGCACCAACTAGGTTTTTGTGGGATTCCGATGCAACTAAGCGCCGCTTCGGCGAAACCCAAACCCTGGTGGAAAAGGTCAAACTTCCCGTCTGTCCGTTCGACCGACGTAGAAAGGTTACCAGTGGACACTTTTGCTTGGTTGTGTTAGGGTAGGCCATATATATATTAACATGGGAAACCAAAAATCTTCACGAGATTCCCACCGATTCGCCCGAAGGGTGTGTTTCGAGCTCTAATAAGTCGATAAATTTACTAGGGAGGAAGTGATTGATACGTCTCAAACGTATCTATAATTTTTGAGTAATCCATGCTAGTTTTGTGATATTGTCACATGTTTTTACTGTCATTTATATCATTTTTATGCATTTTGTCGGACTGACCTATTGACAAGATGCCCAGTGCCAGTTCCCTGTTTTTGCTGTCTTTTTGTTTCAGAAATTTACTTCTGGAAATATTCTCGGAATTGGACGAAAATTTACGGGGATTATTTTTACGCCAAGACGAAGACGGAGTCCGAAGGGATGCCACGGAGGCAACCCACAGGGCACACGCGGGTAGCTGCCGCCCTTGCCCTGTGGGCACCTCCTTGGCCCCCTCCGACACCTATAAAATCCCTAAAAACCTAAAAACGTCGAGACGGCCATTATTTTCCAGAAACTCGACCCCGACGCGCCGTCACCGAAAACCCTAGTTCGGGGTCCCATCTGAAGCTGATCCCGGCACTCTGCCGGAGGGGAGATCGATCACGGAGGGCTCTTCATCGCCATGCCTTCCTCCGGGATGATTTGTGAGTAGTCTCACCTTGGACTACGGGTCCATGGCAGTAGCTAGTTGGTAGTCTCTCTCTCTTGTGCTTCATGTCTTATCATCTTGTGAGCTGCCTAACATGATCAAAATCGATTATTGTAATGCTATGTGATGTGTTTGCTGGGATCCGATGGATTATGAAGTTATGTTCAGATTGTGCATGATTCTTATATGAGTAATTTATGTTCTTGCATGCTCTCCGATGTGCGTAGTTACTTTGGCCAAGTGATTGTGTGTATCTCCAAGAGAGGGTATTTATGCTAGATAGTGGGTTCATGCCCCCTTTTGTTCCTGGGCACGAGTGACAGAAACGTCTAAGGGCGAGGGTGTGCTGTTGCTACTAAGGGTAAAACAGCGATGTTAATGTCTATTTTGATATTAGTATTGCTTACTTCCTGCACTTTACTTAATGCAATTGTCTGTTGCTTGCAACTTAATACCGTTGGGTGACAGGCTGGATAGCGATCCCACTGTGGACTTTTTAGACAAAGACGCAGTTGGACTCAACGGTCTTTGTTCCTTGTCGTGATGCCTCCATAAATATTATCATGTCCTTTTTGTCATAGCTAAATTGGGTTTGTGTCATGATCATGTCAATTGCCTAGCTGTAATTTGTTCACCCATCACATGCATATTTTATTTACTTGAGAGACTCCACTAGTGAACCCATGGCCCCCGGTCCATCTTTTAACATTGTTTTCAACCTCATTTTACTTGCTTTTAATCATCATTACTCCTCTGGTCACTTTTCATATTTTATCTATTTCATCATACAATTAACCGCTTTGTGTTCTGCGAGACCGGAGAGATTGTCAACCTCTCCGCCGTTGGGGACAAAGTATTTGGTTGAGTGTGTGCAGGTCCACGTCTATTGAAGGTTAAGCGCCATAGATCTTCAACATTCAACTCGTTGTTGATTTCAAAGTCCTACTGGTTCGATAAACCTTGGTTCGTTAACCGAGGGAAAACTGCTACTAGCTACAATTCCGCCTTCGCTTGGGGCACCACCCAACTTATCTATATCCACCATCAAGCAGTTTTCTGGCGCCGTTGCCGGGGACTTTGGAGCTACAGCAAGGGGAGTCTCATACTCTCAATCTCTTCACTTTGTTTTTGTCTTGCTTGCTTTATATCTTGTTTAGTTTATTTTCCTGTTTCAAAATTTTAAAACCCAAAACAATTAGTGTAGTCTTTATTCCTGTCTTATTATTTAATCTTATCATTATGTCTTCTACTGAAAACACCAAGTTATGGTACTTTACTAACACTAATAACAATGATTTCATATGCTCTCCAATTGCTCCACCCGCTACTAAAGCGGAATTTTATGAAATTAAGCCTGCCTTACTAAATCTTGTTATGAAAGAGCAATTTTCTGGTGCTAGTACTGATGATGCCGCCTCTCATTCAAATAACTTCGTTGAGTTATGTGATATGCAAAAGTATAAAGAGGTAGAAAGTGACATCATAAAACTGAAACTTTTCCCTTTCTCTTTGAGAGGGAGAGCAAAAGAATGGTTATTGTCTTTGCCCAAAAATAGCATTGATTCTTGGATTAAATGCAAAGATGCTTTTATTGGAAAATATTATCCACCTGCTAAAATCATACAACTAAGGAGTAACATTATGAACTTTAGACAATTTGATAATGAACATGTTTCTCAAGCTTGGGAGAGAATGAAATCTATGGTTAAGAATTGTCCCACGCATGGATTAACTATACGGATGGTTATCCAAACTTTTTATGCAGGTTTGAATTTTTCTTCAAGGAACCTTTTGGACTCGGCCGCGGGAGGCACCTTCATGTCCACAACATTAGGTGCAACAACTAAACTCTTGGATGAGATGATGACAAATTATTCACAATGGCACACCGAACGAGCTCCAAGTGGTAAGAAGGTAAATTCTATTGAGGAAATCTCCTCTTTGAGTGATAAGGTTGATATGATTATGTCTATGCTTGCTACCAATCAGTCCAATATTGATCCTAATAATGTTCCACTTGCTTCATTAATTGCCCAAGAAAATTATCAAGTTGATGTTAATTTTCTTAATAGAAACAACTTCAACAATAATGCATATCGAAATAATTTTGGTGGTAACAACTACAAGCCTTATCCTCCCAATAGTGGCAACTATTATGGTAAAGCCTATGATCAAGGAATTAGTAATAGTAGATTGGATGAAATAGAGAGGTCTACCAAAAAATTCATGCATGAAGAATTCAAACAAAATAAAATTTTCTCTAGGCAGATGAATGAGAATTCTTTTATATTAAAAATATAAATGATCAACTTGGTGAGTTAAATAAAGAAATCTCTAAACTTCAAACAAGGATTGTTACTACTGAAGCTTGCATTTCAAACATATCCCAAACTCAAGCTACTTTGATTAACCGAATGGCTGCCAAACCTAAGTTAGTTGCTCCTACTGAAACTGATGCCTTTGCTGTCCTTAAAATTGCTGATACTCCTGTTGCCTCGACTAATATTGATGGAGATTACAAAGCTTTAAATAGATATGAGTGTCCTCCTGATCCTAAAATTTTTGATACAACTCCTAGCTCGTTTTCAAAGGATCATGGAAAACTGGAAAACTGGATAGTGTCTCTAAAGTAGACGTTCTTGCTCATGATGTTGAATTTTTCAAAATTAGAACCACTCCAAATCAAGACAAACATACTGAATCTTTAAATGCTATCTCTCTTCAAATTATTGAAAATTGAAGGATGGTGGCTCTCTTGAAAGCTAGGTGGGCTAGAGAGGCTGAAGAAGCTAGAATTGTTGATATGAATAGAAAAACTGTTAAAGTTTATACTATCCAAACCACTAAAGAGGATCCTCCTAGTTTATTTAAAGATGATGAACTTGATTTTGATAATTGCAATCTTACTGAAGTCATTAAGTTCCTACAAAAACTTGCTAAGACACCGGATGCTAGTAAAATAAATCTTGCCTTTACCAAACACATTATCGATGCTCTAATCAAGGCTAGGGAACAAAAACTAAAGCTTGAAACCTCTATCCCTAGGATGTTAGAAGATGGTTGGGAACCCACTATTAAGATGAAAATAAATGACTTTGATTACAATGCATTATGTGATATTGGTGCAAGTGTTTTCATTATGCCTAAAAGTTTCTATGATATGCTTGATTTAAATCCTTTGGAAGAGTGCTATTTAAATGTGCATCTTGCTGATTCTTCTAAAAAGAAACCTTTGGGTAGAGTTGATGATGTCCTTATTTTTGTTAATGATAATTATGTTCCCGTTGATTTTATTGTTATGGATATTGAGTGCAATGCTTCTTGTCCTATTATTTTGGGAAGACCGTTTTTGAGAACTGTTGGTGCTATTATTGATATGAAAGAGGGAAATATAAAGTTTCAGTTCCCCCTTAAAAAAGGGATAGAAAACTTCCCTAGAAAGAGAAAGAAGCTTCCTTTTGAATCAATCATAAGGTCAAGCTATGCTCTTGATGTTGCAAAGGCCTCCGAAAATACTTGATACTTGGCATTGCGCCTAGCTAAAAGGCGTTAAACAAAACCGCTTGTTGGGAGGCAACCCATCTTTTACTTTCAGTTTGCTTTTTGTTTTTCTTGAGTTATGAAGTTATTAACTCTGTAGCAACTTCATTGTATCTTTTTCTTTTGGTTTTTTGTGCCAAGTTTAACCTCTAATGCATTGAAAGTGCGAGGTATAGTGTTGCTGTCCAAAAACAGATTCTGTGCGTCTGCTGCACGAAAATCATAAAATCGCCAGAATTTTATCTTTTTCTGATAATTTTTGAAAGCAAGCCTGATGCTTTTATCTATCTTTCGTTAGTTTTAAGTTTTTTTATTTGAGCTGCAGAATTGCCTCGAAAAATTTGATCTTTACAGACTGTTCAGATTTTGACAGATTCTGCTTTTATTTTGCATTGTCTCTTTACCATCGTCATATGTGATACTCTAGGGGTGGAGTACCACATTGAGGCTTAGTAAACAGTATCTAATGTTAAATGAAGTTGGTTTGCAATTTGTCATGAGTTGAACACATGTGCATTTTAATTTATGAGCACTAACCCTCTAATCAAATTATGAGAAATTTTGTGTGAAGGGAGTTTTTAAGTTTCAAAGGAGAGGAATATGAAGAAATCGAGGATGGATCAAAGCTCAAGCTTGGGGATGCCCCCATGGCACCCCCTCTAAATATCAAGAACTATCAAGAGTCAAAGCTTGGGGATGCCCAAGGCATCCCCTCATCTTCATCGACTATCATAAGGTCGTCTTCGTTGAACTTTGTTTTTATCACTTTACATATTATGTGCTATGCTTGGAGTGTCTTTTTACTTTCAGTTTTGTTTGTTTGTTTGCTGGTCATATATTTGTTTGATCCTAGCTTTATTTGTGTGGGAGAGAGACACGCTCCGCTTTTTCGTTTGAATACTCCTTTACTTCGCTTATATCTTTTTGAGTATTCTTAGCTACTGTCTGTTTTGTAGTAAGCTCTCGCTTTTAGCTTTTATCTTTTATCTTGTTTAGAGCTGCTAGTTGTTAAGTTAAACTATCTTGTTCTTCACTTATATTTTTTGGAGAGTTGTTTTGGCTGCTTGGTTAATGTGTTAGATCGGAAAAATGCTATGCATGTGGCAGTGGTATGAAGTAGAAAAACCTGCATAGTCTTGTAGATCACTATGTGGATAATTTGATACCCTTCAATTGTTTTGAGGCACTAAAATAACTAATGGTTAAAATATGTTAGTTAATGGTGTTAGATCTGATTAGTGGAGAGGGTGTTATTAAAGAATGGAGCCGTACTTTTCTGAACTAAACAACCTAAGTCAACAATGCTAATGTGTCATGAATTCTACTAAGTTGAAAATAAGTTGCTAGTGGGTAGTTACTGCAACGGTCGGGGAAGCCAACGGGGCACTTGTGTCGCAGCCACGATCCCTCTCGAGGTGTCTCTAACCATTTGTGGGGCATTGAAACTGCTAGTTGTTTGCAATATACGAAATGCATTGTCGAGTTTTGGTTTTTGGCACTTCCACTTCCATATTTTGCTAGCCTCTTCGATGCTACGCAATGCCCTCTCTCACATTGAGATTTGTGCATGCTTCGCGAGCACATCCAACTCCGTGGGAGAACTTCATCATGTTCTCCTACACATAAGCCAACTATCTTCCTCAAAACAGCCACCATACCTACCTATCACGGCATTTCCATAGCCGTTACGAGATACATTGCCATGCAACATCCATCATTACATTACATGACTTGATGTCGTTCTTCATTATCATATAGTTTGCTTGATTATTGAGTTAGTGTTCAGCGTGGCTTGCCACATGTTCTACATTTTTTTCCACACTACACTCGATCATGCATATCTTCTTTTATACATCATGTATTAGTCTTATGAGTTATGAGTACCAAAAAGTGTGATGATCCAATTGTAATATAGAGTGTTGCTCCTACAGTGAGGTATAAAATAAATAAAAAAGAATAAAAGATCCCAAAGGAGGCCAAATGAGAGAGCATTAAAAAGAGCCAAGTAGGCCACCCAAAATCCAAAAAAATAGAAAAAGAGAGAGGGAGCAACACTACTATCCTTTTTACCACACTTGTGCTAGTAGCACCTACATTTCATTATAGAGAGTTCTCATGTCGTTTTAGTAGTATAACTATGTGGGGAATTAACGTTATAGAACTTGGCTTGTATATTCCAAGGATGAGCCTCCTCAAGTGAGCTCTAGGTCTTCATGAGCAAGCAAGTTGGATGCACCCCCACTAGTTCCATTGGTGAGCTTTCATACACTTATAGCTCTATGTGCATCCGTTGCATGGCAATCACTACTCCTCATACAGTGTCAACTACGGGACTTCCTTCTGTCTTGTGGTTACCTTCTCCCCCGCGGGTGGGGCCCGCCCCTGCCCTGTGGGCACCTCCTCGGCCCCCTCCGACGCCTATAAAATCACTAAAAACCTAAAAATGTTGAGGCGGCTATTATTTTACAGAAACTCGACCCCAATGCGCCGTCACCGAAAACCCTACTTCGGGGTCCAATCTGAAGCTGATCCCGGCACTCTGCCAGAGGGGAGATCGATCCCGGAGGGCTCTTCATCGCCATGCCTTCCTCCGGGATGATTTGTGAGTAGTCTCACCTTGGACTACAGGTCCATGGCAGTAGCTAGTTGGTAGTCTCTCTCTCTTGTGCTTCATGTCTTATGATCTTGTGAGCTGCCTAACATGATCAAGATCGATTATTGTAATGCTATGTGATGTGTTTGCTGGGATCCGATGGATTATGAAGTTATGTTCAGATTGTGGATGATTCTTATATGAGTAATTTATGTTCTTGCATGCTCTCCGATGTGCGTAGTTACTTTGGCCAAGTGATTGTGTGTATCTCTAAGAGAGGGTATTTATGCTAGATAGTGGGTTCATTCCCGTTTTATTCCTGGGCACGAGTGACAGAAACGTCTAAGGGCGAGGGTGTGCTATTGCTACTAAGGGTAAAACAGCAGTGTTAATGTCTATTTTGATATTAGTATTGCTTACTTCATGCACTTTACTTAATGCAATTGTCTGTTGCTTGCAACTTAATACCGTTGGGTGACAGACTGGATAGCGATCCCACAGTGGACTTTTTAGACAAAGACGTAGTTGGACTCAACGGTCTTTGTTCCTTGTTGTGATGCCTCCAATCCTCCATAAATATTATCATGTCCTTTTTCTCATAGCTAAATTGGGTTTGTGTCATGATCTTGTCAATTGCCTAGCTGTAATTCGTTCACCCATCGCATGCATATTTTATTTACTTGAGAGACTCCACTAGTGAACCCATGGCCCCCGATCCATCTTTTCACATTGTTTTCAACCTCATTTACTTGCTTTTAATTATCATTACTCCTCTGGTAACTTTTCATATTTTATCTATTTCATCATACAATTAACCGCTTTGTGTTCTGCGAGACCGGAGAGATTGACAACCTCTCCGCCGTTGGGGACAAAGTATTTGGTTGAGTGGGTGCAGGTCCACATCTGTTGAAGGTTAAGCGCCAGAGATCTTCAACATTCACCTCGTTGTTGATTTCAAAGTCCTACTAGTTTGATAAACCTTGGTTCGTTAACCGAGGGAAAACTACTACTAGCTACAATTCCGCCTTCGCTTGGGGCACCACCCAACTTATCTATATCTACCATCAAGCAGTTTTCTGGCGCCGTTGACGGGGACTTTGGAGCTACAGCAAGGGTAGTCTCATACTCTCAATCTCTTTACTTTGTTTTTGTCTTGCATGCTTTATATCTTGTTTAGTTTATTTTCCTGTTTCAAAATTTTAAAACCCAAAAAAAATTAGTGTAGTCTTTATTCCTATCTTATTAATTTATTATATCATTATATCTTCTACTGAAAACACCAAGTTATGTGACTTTACTAGCACTAATAACAATGATTTCATATCCTCTACAATTGCTCCACCCGCTACTAAAACGGAATTTTATGAAATTAAGCCCGCCTTACTATATCTTGTTATGAAAGAGCAATTTTCTGGTGCTAGTACTGATGATGCCGCCTCTCATTTAAATAACTTTGTTTAGTTATGTGATATGCAAAAGTATAAAGGGGGCCAGTGGACACTTTTGCTTGGTTGTGTTAGGGTAGGCCATATATATGAACATGGGAAACCAAAATTCTTCACGAGATTCCCACCGATTCGCCCGAAGGGTGTGTTTCGAGCTCTAATAAGTCGATAAACTTACGAGGGAGGAAGTGATGCCGATGAAGCCGCCCAAAATCTGGAGTAGGATCTCGGCCCTCCCAACCTCACACCACACTTCTATATATATGGTATTGTACCAACTAGGTTTTTGTGGGTTTCCGATGCTCCAGAGCCCCGCTTCGGCGAAACCCGAACCCTGGTGGAAAAGGTCAAACTTCCTGTCTGTCCGTTCGACCGACGTAGAAAGGGGACCAGTGGACACTTTTGCTTGGTTGTGTTAGGGTAGGCAATATATATGAACATGGGAAACCAAAATTCTTCACGAGATTCCCACCGATTCGCCCGAAGGGTGTGTTTCAAGCTCTAATAAGTCGATAAACTTAATAGGGAGGAAGTGATGCCGATGAAGCCGCCCACACTCCGTAGTAGGTTCTCGGCCCTCCCAACCTTACACCGCACTTGTATACATATGGTATTGCAACAACTAGGTTTTTGCGGGATTCCGATGCGCCAGAGCCCTGCTTCGGCGATACCCGAACCCTGGTGGAAAAGGTCAAACTTCCTGTCTGTCCGTTCGACCGACGTAGAAAGGGGAACAGTGGACACTTTTGCTTGGTTGTGTTAGGTTAGGCCATATATATGAACATGGGAAACCAAAAATCTTCACAAGATTCCCTCCGATTCGCCCGAAGGGTGAGTTTCGAGCTCTAAGTCGATAACACCCCCCCTTTTTCGAGCGAAAGAGAGAGAATCATGTGACAAGTAGGGCTAGATTTTGGTTCTCCATGTATTCCACATTATTTCCCTTTCCCGATTTGTCAGGTCAACACTTTATAGGTTGATTTGTTCACAAAGTCCATTTTGTAAATATAATTCCATAAATTTTCAATTTGTTAAATCCACCTATCATGCATACGACGGCCACCAAACGTTTCCCGCCCACCCACCAAAATTTCGCGCCGGCTCCGAAAATTTCGCGGCAGGATTGCCCGCCCAATTGATTTTGTGCAGGGAAATTTACTTGTCAGCCCTCCCGCACACTACGGTCAAACGTTAGCGTGGAGGGTATTTTTGTAATCGTGCCGAAATCCTCCTTATCCCCTCGGCCCTCGCTGAAAGAATCTACTTTTTTGAAACCAAAGCGTAGCCCCTCCTCTATTCCCCCTCGCCGTCCAGCTTGCCTTCCCGGTCTTACACCTCGCCGTATAGCTCGCCTTCCAGATCTCCATCGTCGCCGTCCAGGTCTGCCACCTCGCCGTCCAGATCTGCCATCTNATCTCGGCCCTCTCAATGTCACACCACATATGGTATTGAACCAACAAGGTTTTTGTGGGATTCCGATGCTTCAGAGCCCCGCTTCGGCAAAACCCGAACCCTAGTGGAAAAGGTCAAACTTCCCGTCTGTCCGTTTGACCGACGAGAAAGGGGACCAGTGGACAACTTTTCTTGGTTGTGTTAGGGTCGGCCAAATATATGAACATGGGAAACCAAAATCTTCATGAGATTCCCACCGATTCGCCCGAAGGTGGTGTTTCGAGCTCTAATAAGTCGATAAACTTACTAGGGAGGAAGTGATGCCGATTAAGCCGCCCACACTTCGGAGTAGGATCTCGGCCCTCCCAACCTCACACCACACTTGTAGACATATGGTATTGCACCAACTATGTTGTTGTGGGATTTCAATGCTCTAGAGCCCCGCTTCGGCGAAACCCGAACCCTGGTGGAAAAAGTTAAACTTCCGTCTGTCCGTTCGACCGACGTAGAAAGGGGACCAGTGGACACTTTTGCTTGGTTGTGTTAGCGTAGGCCATATATATGAACATGGGAAACCAAAAATCTTCACGAGATTCCCACCGATTCGCCCGAAGGGTACGGTGTGTTTCGAGCTCTAATAAGTTGATAAGCTTAGTAGGGAGGAAGTGATGCCGATGAAGACGCCCACACTTCGGAGTAGGATCTCGGCCCTCTCAACCTCACACCGCACTTGTGTACATATGGTATTGCACCGACAAGGTTTTTGTGGGATTCCGATGCTCAGAGCCCCACTTCGGCAAAACCCGAACCCTGGTGGAAAAGGTCAAACTTCCCGTCTGTCCGTTCGAGCGACGTAGAAAGTGGACCAGTGGACACTTTTCTTGGTTGTGTTAGTGTAGGCCATATATATGAACATGGAAAACCAAAAATCTTCACGAGATTCGCATCGATTCGCCCGAAGGGTATGGTGTGTGTCGAGCTCTAATAAGTTGATAGCTTAGTACGGACGAAGTGATGCCGATGAAGACGCCCACACTCCGGAGTAGGATCTCGGCCCTCTCAATATCACACCGCACTTGTATACATATGGTATTGCACCAAAAGGTTTTTGTGGGATTCCGATGCTTCAGAGCCCCGCTTCGGCAAAACCCGAAACCTGGTGGAAAAGGTCAAACTTCTCCGTTTGTCTGTTCGACCGACATAGAAAGGGGACCATGGACACTTTTGCTTGGTTGTGTTAGGTAGGACATATATATGAACATGGGAAACCAAAAATATTCACGAGATTCACACCGATTCGCCCGAAGGGTGTGTTTCGAGCTCTAATAAGTCGATAAACTTACTAGGGAGGAAGTGATGCCGATGAAGCCGCCCACACTCCGGAGTAGGATCTCGGCCTCTCAACCTCACACCACATTTGTACACATATGGTATTGCACCAACAAGGTTTTTGTGGGATTCCAATGCTTCAGAGCCCCGCTTCGGCAAAACCCGAACCCTGGTGGAAAAGGTCAAACTTCCCGTCTGTCCGTTCGAGCGACGTAGAAAGTGGACCAGTGGACACTTTTCCTTGGTTGTGTTAGTGTAGGCCATATATATGAACATGGGAAACCAAAAATCTTCACGAGATTCGCACCGATTCGCCCGAAGGGTACGGTGTGTTTCGAGCTCTAATAAGTTGATAAGCTTAGTAGGGACGAAGTGATGCCGATGAAGACGCCCACACTCCGGAGTAGGATCTCGGCCCTCTCAATGTCACACCGCACTTGTATACATATGGTATTGAACCAACAAGGTTTTTGTGGGATTCCGATGCTTCAGAGCCCCGCTTCGGCAAAACCCGAACCCTAGTGGAAAAGGTCAAACTTCCCGTCTGTTCGTTTGACCGACGTAGAAAGGGGACCAGTGGACAACTTTTTCTTGGTTGTGTTAGGGTCGGCCAAATATATGAACATGGGAAACCAAAAATCTTCATGAAATTCCCGCCGATTCGCCCGAAGGGTGTGTTTCGAGCACTAATAAGTCGATAAACTTACTAGGGAGGAAGTGATGCCGATTAAGCCGCCCACACGTCGGAGTAGGATCTCGGCCCTCCCAACCTCACACCACACTTGTAGACATATGGTATTGCACCAACTATGTTGTTGTGGGATTTCAATGCTCTAGAGCCCCGCTTCGGCGAAACCCGAACCCTGGTGGAAAAAGTTAAACTTCCTGTCTGTCCGTTCGACCGACGTAGAAAGGGGACCAGTGGACACTTTTGCTTGGTTGTGTTAGGGTAGGACATATGTATGAACGTGGGAAACCAAAAATATTCACGAGATTCACACTAATTCGCCCGAAGGGTGTGTTTCGAGCTCTAATAAGTCGATAAACATACTAGGGAGGAAGTGATGCCGATTAAGCCGCCCACACTCCGGAGTAGGATCTCGCCCCTCCCAACCTCGCACCACACTTGTAGACATATGGTATTGCACCAGCTATGTTTTTGTGGGATTCCGATGCTCCAGAGCCCCGCTTCGGCAAAACCCAAACTCTGGTAGAAAAGGTTAAACTTCCCGTGTGTCCGTTCGACCGACGTAGAAAGGGGACTAGTGGACAACTTTTGCTTGGTTTTGTTAGGGTAGGCCAATTATATGAACATGGGAAACCAAAAATCTTCACGAGATTCCCACCGATTCGCCCGAAGGGTGTGTTTCGAGCTCTAATAAGTCGTTAAACTTACTAGGGAGGAAGTGATGCCGATTAAGTCGCCCACACTCCGGAGTAGGATCTCGGCCCTCCCAACCTCACACCACACTTGTATACATATGGTATTGCACCAACTAGGTTTTTATGGGATTCCGATGCTCCAGAGCCCCGCTTCGGCGAAACCCGAACCCTGGTGGAAAAGGTCAAACTTCTCGTCTGTCCGTTCGACCGATGTAGAAAGTGGACCAGTGGACACTTTTCCTTGGTTGTGTTAGGCTAGGCCATATATATGAACATGGGAAACCAAAAATCTTCACAAGATTCCCACCGATTCGCCCGAAGGGTACGGTGTGTTTCGAGCTCTAATAAGTTGATAAGCTTAGTAGGGAGGAAGTGATGCCGATGAAGACGCCCACACTCCGGAGTAGGATCTCGGCCCTCTCAACCTCACACCACACTTGTATACATATGGTATTGCACCAACAAGGTTTTTGTGGGATTTCGATGCTTCAGAGCCCCGCTTCGGCAAAACCCGAACCCTGGTGGAAAAGGTCAAACTTCCCGTTTGTCCGTTTGAGCGACGTAGAAAGTGGACCAGTGGACACTTTTCCTTGGTTGTGTTAGTGTAGGCCATATATATGAACATGGGAAACCAAAAATCTTCACGAGATTCGCACCGATTCGCCCGAAGGGTACGGTGTGTTTCGAGCTCTAATAAGTTGATAAGCTTAGTAGGGACGAAGTGATGCCGATGAAGACGCCCACACTCCGGAGTAGGATCTCGGCCCTCTCAATGTCACACCGCACTTGTATACATATGGTATTGCACCAAAAAGGTTTTTGTGGGATTTCGATGCTTCAGAGCCCCGCTTCGGCAAAACCCGAACCCTGGTGGAAAAGGTCAAACTTCCCGTCTGTCCGTTCGAGCGACGTAGAAAGTGGACCAGTGGACACTTTTCCTTGGTTGTGTTAGTGTAGGCCATATATATGAACATGGAAAACCAAAAATCTTCACGAGATTCGCATCGATTCGCCCGAAGGGTATGGTGTGTGTCGAGCTCTAATAAGTTGATAAGCTTAGTACGGACGAAGTGATGCCGATGAAGACGCCCACACTCCGGAGTAGGATCTCGGCCCTCTCAATATCACACCGCACTTGTATACATATGGTATTGCACCAAAAAGGTTTTTGTAGGATTCCGATGCTTCAGAGCCCCGCTTCGGCAAAACCCGAACCCTGGTGGAAAAGGTCAAACTTCCCGTTTGTCTGTTCGACCGACATAGAAAGGGGACCAATGGACACTTTTGCTTGGTTGTGTTAGGGTAGGACATATATATGAACATGGGAAACCAAAAATATTCACGAGATTCACACCGATTCGCCCGAAGGGTGTGTTTCGAGCTCTAATAAGTCGATAAACTTACTAGGGAGGAAGTGATGCCGATGAAGCCGCCCACACTCCGGAGTAGGATCTCGGCCTCTCAACCTCACACCACATTTGTACACATATGGTATTGCACCAACAAGGTTTTTGTGGGATTCCAATGCTTCAGAGCCCCGCTTCGGCAAAACCCGAACCCTGGTGGAAAAGGTCAAACTTCCCGTCTGTCCGTTCGAGCGACGTAGAAAGTGGACCAGTGGACACTTTTCCTTGGTTGTGTTAGTGTAGGCCATATATATGAACATGGGAAACCAAAAATCTTCACGAGATTCGCACCGATTCGCCCGAAGGGTACGGTGTGTTTCGAGCTCTAATAAGTTGATAAGCTTAGTAGGGACGAAGTGATGCCGATGAAGACGCCCACACTCCGGAGTAGGATCTCGGCCCTCTCAATGTCACACCGCACTTGTATACATATGGTATTGAACCAACAAGGTTTTTGTGGGATTCCGATGCTTCAGAGCCCCGCTTCGGCAAAACCCGAACCCTAGTGGAAAAGGTCAAACTTCCCGTCTGTTCGTTTGACCGACGTAGAAAGGGGACCAGTGGACAACTTTTTCTTGGTTGTGTTAGGGTCGGCCAAATATATGAACATGGGAAACCAAAAATCTTCATGAAATTCCCGCCGATTCGCCCGAAGGGTGTGTTTCGAGCACTAATAAGTCGATAAACTTACTAGGGAGGAAGTGATGCCGATTAAGCCGCCCACACGTCGGAGTAGGATCTCGGCCCTCCCAACCTCACACCACACTTGTAGACATATGGTATTGCACCAACTATGTTGTTGTGGGATTTCAATGCTCTAGAGCCCCGCTTCGGCGAAACCCGAACCCTGGTGGAAAAAGTTAAACTTCCTGTCTGTCCGTTCGACCGACGTAGAAAGGGGACCAGTGGACACTTTGCTTGGTTGTGTTAGGGTAGGACATATGTATGAACGTGGGAAACCAAAAATATTCACGAGATTCACACTAATTCGCCCGAAGGGTGTGTTTCGAGCTCTAATAAGTCGATAAACATACTAGGGAGGAAGTGATGCCGATTAAGCCGCCCACACTCCGGAGTAGGATCTCGCCCCTCCCAACCTCGCACCACACTTGTAGACATATGGTATTGCACCAGCTATGTTTTTGTGGGATTCCGATGCTCCAGAGCCCCGCTTCGGCAAAACCCAAACTCTGGTAGAAAAGGTTAAACTTCCCGTGTGTCCGTTCGACCGACGTAGAAAGGGGACTAGTGGACAACTTTTGCTTGGTTTTGTTAGGGTAGGCCAATTATATGAACATGGGAAACCAAAAATCTTCACGAGATTCCCACCGATTCGCCCGAAGGGTGTGTTTCGAGCTCTAATAAGTCGTTAAACTTACTAGGGAGGAAGTGATGCCGATTAAGTCGCCCACACTCCGGAGTAGGATCTCGGCCCTCCCAACCTCACACCACACTTGTATACATATGGTATTGCACCAACTAGGTTTTTATGGGATTCCGATGCTCCAGAGCCCCGCTTCGGCGAAACCCGAACCCTGGTGGAAAAGGTCAAACTTCTCGTCTGTCCGTTCGACCGATGTAGAAAGTGGACCAGTGGACACTTTTCCTTGGTTGTGTTAGGCTAGGCCATATATATGAACATGGGAAACCAAAAATCTTCACAAGATTCCCACCGATTCGCCCGAAGGGTACGGTGTGTTTCGAGCTCTAATAAGTTGATAAGCTTAGTAGGGAGGAAGTGATGCCGATGAAGACGCCCACACTCCGGAGTAGGATCTCGGCCCTCTCAACGTCACACCGCACTTGTATACATATGGTATTGAACCAACAAGGTTTTTGTGGGATTCCGATGCTTCAGAGCCCCGCTTCGGCAAAACCCGAACCCTAGTGGAAAAGGTCAAACTTCCCGTCTGTCCGTTTGACCGACGTAGAAAGGGGACCAGTGGACAACTTTTTCTTGGTTGTGTTAGGGTCGGCCAAATATATGAACATGGGAAACCAAAAATCTTCATGAGATTCCCACCGATTCGCCCGAAGGGTGTGTTTCGAGCTCTAATAAGTCGATAAACTTACTAGGGAGGAAGTGATGCCGATTAAGCCGCCCACACTTCGGAGTAGGATCTCGGCCCTCCCAACCTCACACCACACTTGTAGACATATGGTATTGCACCAACTATGTTGTTGTGGGATTTTAATGCTCTAGAGCCCCGCTTCGGCGAAACCCGAACCCTGGTGGAAAAAGTTAAACTTCCTGTCTGTCCGTTCGACCGACGTAGAAAGGGGACCAGTGGACACTTTTGCTTGGTTGTGTTAGCGTAGGCCATATATATGAACATGGGAAACCAAAAATCTTCACGAGATTCCCACCGATTCGCCCGAAGGGTACGGTGTGTTTCGAGCTCTAATAAGTTGATAAGCTTAGTAGGGAGGAAGTGATGCCGATGAAGACGCCCACACTTCGGAGTAGGATCTCGGCCCTCTCAACCTCACACCACACTTGTATACATATGGTATTGCACCAACAAGGTTTTTGTGGGATTTCGATGCTTCAGAGCCCCGCTTCGGCAAAACCCGAACCCTGGTGGAAAAGGTCAAACTTCCCGTTTGTCCGTTCGAGCGACGTAGAAAGTGGACCAGTGGACACTTTTCCTTGGTTGTGTTAGTGTAGGCCATATATATGAACATGGGAAACCAAAAATCTTCACGAGATTCGCACCGATTCGCCCGAAGGGTACGGTGTGTTTCGAGCTCTAATAAGTTGATAAGCTTAGTAGGGACGAAGTGATGCCGATGAAGACGCCCACACTCCGGAGTAGGATCTCGGCCCTCTCAATGTCACACCGCACTTGTATACATATGGTATTGCACCAAAAAGGTTTTTGTAGGATTCCGATGCTTCAGAGCCCCGCTTCGGCAAAACCCGAACCCTGGTGGAAAAGGTCAAACTTCCCGTTTGTCTGTTCGACCGACATAGAAAGGGGACCAGTGGACACTTTTGCTTGGTTGTGTTAGGGTAGGACATATATATGAACATGGGAAACCAAAATATTCACGAGATTCACACCGATTCGCCCGAAGGGTGTGTTTCGAGCTCTAATAAGTCGATAAACTTACTAGGGAGGAAGTGATGCCGATGAAGCCGCCCACACTCCGGAGTAGGATCTCGGCCTCTCAACCTCACACCACATTTGTACACATATGGTATTGCACCAACAAGGTTTTTGTGGGATTCCGATGCTTCAGAGCCCCGCTTCGGCAAAACCCGAACCCTGGTGGAAAAGGTCAAACTTCCCGTCTGTCCGTTCGAGCGACGTAGAAAGTGGACCAGTGGACACTTTTCCTTGGTTGTGTTAGTGTAGGCCATATATATGAACATGGGAAACCAAAAATCTTCACGAGATTCGCACCGATTCGCCCGAAGGGTACGGTGTGTTTCGAGCTCTAATAAGTTGATAAGCTTAGTAGGGACGAAGTGATGCCGATGAAGACGCCCACACTCCGGAGTAGGATCTCGGCCCTCTCAATGTCACACCGCACTTGTATACATATGGTATTGCACCAACAAGGTTTTTGTGGATTCCGATGCTTCAGAGCCCCGCTTCGGCAAAACCCGAACCCTAGTGGAAAAGGTCAAACTTCCCGTATGTCCGTGCGACCGACGTAGAAAGGGGACAAGTGGACACTTTTGCTTGGTTGTGTTAGGGTAGGACATATGTATGAACGTGGGAAACCAAAAATATTCACGAGATTCACACTAATTCGCCCGAAGGGTCTGTTTCGAGCTCTAATAAGTCGATAAACTTACTAGGGAGGAAGTGATGCCGATTAAGCCGCCCACACTCCGGAGTAGGATCTCGGCCCTCCCAACCTCACACCACACTTGTAGACATATGGTATTGCACCAGCTATGTTTTTGTGGGATTCCGATGCTCCAGAGCCCCGCTTCGGCAAAACCCAAACTCTGGTAGAAAAGGTTAAACTTCCCGTGTGTCCGTTCGACCGACGTAGAAAGGGGACCAGTGGACAACTTTTTCTTGGTTTTGTTAGGGTAGGCCAATTATATGAACATGGGAAACCAAAAATCTTCACGAGATTCCCACCGATTCGCCCGAAGGGTGTGTTTCGAGCTCTAATAAGTCGTTAAACTTACTAGGGAGGAAGTGATGCCGATTAAGTCGCCCACACTCCGGAGTAGGATCTCGGCCAACTAGGTTTTTATGGGATTCCGATGCTCCAGAGCCCCGCTTCGGCGAAACCCGAACCCTGGTGGAAAAGGTCAAACTTCTCGTCTGTCCGTTCGACCGATGTAGAAAGTGGACCAGTGGACACTTTTCCTTGGTTGTGTTAGGCTAGGCCATATATATGAACATGGGAAACCAAAAATCTTCACAAGATTCCCACCGATTCGCCCGAAGGGTACGGTGTGTTTCGAGCTCTAATAAGTTGATAAGCTTAGTAGGGAGGAAGTGATGCCGATGAAGACGCCCACACTCCGGAGTAGGATCTCGGCCCTCTCAATGTCACACCGCACTTGTATACATATGGTATTGAACCAACAAGGTTTTTGTGGGATTCCGATGCTTCAGAGCCCCGCTTCGGCAAAACCCGAACCCTAGTGGAAAAGGTCAAACTTCCCGTCTGTCCGTTTGACCGACGTAGAAAGGGGACCAGTGGACAACTTTTTCTTGGTTGTGTTAGGGTCGGCCAAATATATGAACATGGGAAACCAAAAATCTTCATGAAATTCCCACCGATTCGCCCGAAGGGTGTGTTTCGAGCACTAATAAGTCGATAAACTTACTAGGGAGGAAGTGATGCCGATTAAGCCGCCCACACGTCGGAGTAGGATCTCGGCCCTCCCAACCTCACACCACACTTGTAGACATATGGTATTGCACCAACTATGTTGTTGTGGGATTTCAATGCTCTAGAGCCCCGCTTCGGCGAAACCCGAACCCTGGTGGAAAAAGTTAAACTTCCTGTCTGTCCGTTCGACCGACGTAGAAAGGGGACCAGTGGACACTTTTGCTTGGTTGTGTTAGCGTAGGCCATATATATGAACATGGGAAACCAAAAATCTTCACGAGATTCCCACCGATTCACCCGAAGGGTACGGTGTGTTTCGAGCTCTAATAAGTTGATAAGCTTAGTAGGGAGGAAGTGATGCCGATGAAGACGCCCACACTTCGGAGTAGGATCTCGGCCCTCTCAACCTCACACCGCACTTGTGTACATATGGTATTGCACCAACAAGGTTTTTGTGGGATTCCGATGCTTCAGAGCCCCGCTTCGGCAAAACCCGAACCCTGGTGGAAAAGGTCAAACTTCCCGTCTGTCCGTTCGAGCGACGTAGAAAGTGGACCAGTGGACACTTTTCCTTGGTTGTGTTAGTGTAGGCCATATATATGAACATGGGAAACCAAAAATCTTCACGAGATTCGCATCGATTCGCCCGAAGGGTATGGTGTGTTTCGAGCTCTAATAAGTTGATAAGCTTAGTACGGACGAAGTGATGCCGATGAAGACGCCCACACTCCGGAGTAGGATCTCGGCCCTCTCAATGTCACACCGCACTTGTATACATATGGTATTGCACCAAAAAGGTTTTTGTGGGATTCCGATGCTTCAGAGCCCCGCTTCGGCAAAACCCGTACCCTGGTGGAAAAGGTCAAACTTCCCGTTTGTCTGTTCGACCGACATAGAAAGGGGACCAGTGGACACTTTTGCTTGGTTGTGTTAGGGTAGGACATATATATGAACATGGGAAACCAAAAATATTCACGAGATTCACACCGATTCGCCCGAAGGGTGTGTTTCGAGCTCTAATAAGTCGATAAACTTACTAGGGAGGAAGTGATGCCGATGAAGCCACCCACACTCCGGAGTAGGATCTCGGCCTCTCAACCTCACACCACATTTGTACACATATGGTATTGCACCAACTAGGTTTTATGGGATTCGATGCTCCAGAGCCCCGCTTCGGCGAAACCCGAACCCTGGTGGAAAAGTTCAAACTTCCTGATATGGCTAAGGTAGTCCGATCTTTCGATGAGATAGAGATACATCGATTCTGGTGGAGTTCGACCTTGGCGATCCGACTTCCACGTACTAGTACGCAGCGCCTATGCAATCGCTAAACCAATCTCTGGGAGTTACCGATCCTGCAGCAGCACGATCAGCACGATCAGCCTGACGACCTAACGGGGGTATATAAGGAGGAGAGGTGTGGGATTTCGTCCAGCCATGGGGTGGCGGCCGAATCCTACCCTAGGAAGGCTTTCCTCCTTAGATACGGACTCTAAAACTGCCTATTAAAAGGTATCTCGAAAATACATGGGTCTGGCCCAAAAAAGAGGTGGCGCAGCACCTATGAAAAGCCTTGGACGAAATTCATTAATTGATATCTTGTAATATTCATCCAAGCCTTCAAGCATCTTTATGGTGGCTTCAAATAACGGTAGTCTCCATTGGTAGCGTCATCATCTCCGTTGGTTGCACTCCTGCTGCCATCTCCTCCAACGTACGTGCTCCATAGATTGTCCCTCTCATCCATGCTTGGTCCATCATTCCTAAGAGAGAAAACACATTTGATTTAGGCAGCATCATATTCTCATGAATATTAGGAGTAGCTTGTAAGAACGAAAGTACCTGTTGATTAAGTTGACGTGCACGTGCTCTAGTCATAGGTCCTTGTAATGTAGGTGGTGTAGTAGTGGCGGTTGCATCTATAGCAGGGATGTCCTCATCATCCTCCCCTTCTTGAATTGAGTCGTCCTCGACGCCATCTCATCATTCTCTCCCAAATATGGCTTCAAATCTGCAATGTTAAATGCGGGACTAACCCCAAAATCTGCAGGCAACTCAAGTTTATATGCATTATCATTTATTTTCTCTAACACCTTAAAAGGACCATCAGCTCGTGGCATTAACTTTGACTTGCGCAAATCAGGAAAACGATATTTGCGCAAATGTAACCAAACAAGATCTCCAGGTTCAAACACAATTTTCTTTCTACCCTTATCCCCATACATTTTATATTTTGCATTCATGCGTTCAATATTTTCTTTAACAGTGGCATGCAACTTTAACACCAAATCAGCACATTGTGTAGCATCTAGATCATTTGGCACCGATGATGGAAGAGGCAATAAATCAATAGGTGCACGAGGAACAAAACCATACACAACCTCAAAAGGACACATTTTAGTAGTAGAATGCATGGAACGATTATAAGCAAATTCAATATGAGGCAAGCATTCTTCCCACTTTTTTAAATTCTGTTTTAAAACAACCCTTAACATAGTAGACAAAGTTCTATTAAACACTTCAGTTTGCCCATCAGTTTGGGGATGACATGTAGTACTAAATAGCAACTTAGTTCCCAACTTTGCCCATAAGCATCTCCAAAAATGGCTAAGAAATTTAGTGTCACGATCTGAAACTATAGTATTTGGCACACCATGCAAACGAACAATTTCATGAAAGAACAAATCAGCAACATGTGTGGCATCATCAGTTTTGTGACTGGGAATAAAGTGTGCCATTTTCGAAAATCTATCCACAACAACAAAAATACTATCCCTCCCCTTCTGTGTGCGAGGCAATCCCTAAACAAAGTCCATAGAAATATCCTCCCAAGGCACAATAGGGACAGGAAGAGGCATATATAAACCATGTGAATTAAGACGTGACTTAGCTTTTTGACATGTTGTGCAGCGGCCAACAAATCTCTCAACGTCCCGACGCATCCGTGGCCAAAAGAAGTGTGCAGCAAGGACGTCCTCCGTCTTCTTCACACCAAAATGGCCCATCAATCCTCCTCCATGTGCTTCCTGCAACAACAAAAGACGAACGGAACTATCTGGAATGCAAAGTTTGTTAGCGCGGAACACAAATCCATCATTGAGGACGAATTTGTTCCAAGTTCTCCCTTCTTTACAATTCTGCAACACATCTTTGAAATCAACATCATGTATATATTGTTCTTTAATGGTTTCCAATCCAAAAATTTTGAAGTCAAGCTGAGACAACATAGTATAGCGTCATGATAAAGCATCAGCAATAACATTGTCTTTACCCTTTTTGTGTTTAATGACATAAGGAAAAGACTCAATAAATTCAACCCACTTAGCATGACGACGGTTCAGTTTTGCTTGACTACGAATATGCTTCAAAGATTCATGATCAGAATGTATAACAAATTCTTTAGGTCATAAATAATGTTACCAAGTTTCTAAAGTCCGAACAAGAGCATATAATTCCTTATCATAAGTTGAATAGTTCAGACTAGGCCCACTCAATTTTTCACTAAAATATCCAACAGGTTTTCCATCTTGTAATAACACACCTCCCAACCCAATTCCACTAGCATCACATTCAAGCTCAAAAGTCTTATTAAAATCAGGAAGTTGGAGCAAAGGAGCATGTGTTAACTTATCTTTCAATAGCATGAAAGCCTCCTGTTGTGCATTGCCCCAAACAAAGGGCACGTCCTTCTTTGTAAGCTCATTCAGCGGCGCTGCAATAGACCCAAAGTCTTTGACAAAACGCCGGTAGAACCCAGCGAGGCCAAGGAAACTCCTCACTTGGGTGACCGTTAGCGGAATCGGCCAACTCGAAATCGCATCAATCTTTGCGGGATCCACTTCAATGCCCTGCGCGGTAACAACATAGCCAAGAAACACAACTCGATTGGTGCAAAAGGTGCACTTCTCAAGGTTACCAAATAAACGTGCAGCACGCAAAGCATCAAAAACAGCACGCAAATGAGCCACATGATCCTCTAAAGATTTGCTGTAAATCAATATATCATCAAAGTAGACCACCACAAAACGTCCAATGAAAGCACACAAAACTTCATGCATTAATCTCATGAAAGTACTAGGAGCATTAGTTAAACCAAAAGGCATCACTAACCACTCATAGAGACCAAATTTTGTTTTGAATGCTGTTTTCCATTCATCTCCTAATTTCATACGAATTTGGTGGTAACCACTACGCAAATCAACTTTAGAGAACATGGTAGAGCCACTCAATTCATCAAGCATATCATCCAAACGTGGCATAGGGTGTCTATAACGAATTGTGATATTATTAATAGCCCTACAATCGGTACACATGCGAGAAGAACCATCTTTCTTTGGTACCAAAAGAATAGGAACAGCACATGGACTAAGAGACTCACGAACATAACCTTTGTCGAGTAGTTCTTGAATTTGTCGTTCAATCTCTTTCGTCTCCTCAGGGTTGGTACGGTAGGCTGCACGGTTTGGAAGCGAAGCACCCGGTATGAGATCAATTTGGTGCTCTATTCCTCGAATAGGTGGCAGCCCCGGTGGCATCTCCTTGGGAAAAACGTCCGCATACTCCTGCAAAATGTTAGCAACAGCGGGTGGCAAAGAGGAAGGCAGATCCTCAAAAGAAAACAGGACCTCTTTGCATATGATTGCATAACAAATAGAAGTATTCACATCCAAGTCAGAAATATCAGATTTGGTAGCAAGTAAAGTTGGATGCTTCAAACGAATTTCATTAGGTAATTTGGAACCAGATTTAGTAGTATTCTTATGTGGCATCACTTCATTAGCAACAATCTGGTTTTCACTCTTTTGTTTCTCCTGATTTTTTGCTCTACTAGCTCTAGCAAGATCATCTTTCAAAATATGTTCAGGAGTCATAGGTTTAAGACCAATTTTCTTTCCATCATGCATAAGAGTGTAATGATTAGTTCTACCATTATGCACAGATTCTTTATCATATTGCCATGGTCTACCAAGTAACAATGAACAAGCTTGCATGGGCACAACATCACAATCAACAAAATCAGAATATGTCCCAATAGAAAAATGCACACGTGTAGTTCGTGTTACCTTTAGTCTACCTGTGCTGTCGAACCATTGAATATGGTATGGGTGGGGGTGCTGCCGTGTAGGGAGAGAAAGCTTCTCCACCATCTCAATGCTTGCTAAATTATTGCATCTTCCACCATCAATGATGATTCGAATAGCACGGTCCTTCACAACACCGCGTGTGTGAAACAAGTTGTGGCGCTGATTCTGTTCTTGACTAAGCTGCACACTCAAAGCGCGATGTGCAACCAAGCTCCTATAATTATCAGCATCCTCAGCGCCCATGACCTCTATGTCCTGCTCAGAATCTTCATTATCTTCTTGTTGTGCAGAAATAAGTGCGAGAGTCTCTTCATCGTAATCATTTGCAGAATCATACTCTCCATCTTCACGCACGATCATTACACGCTGTGTCTTGCACTCTCTCTCAATGTGACCATATCCCCAACAACAGCGGCATTGCACATCCCTTGTTCTTCCCGTGGACACCGAACTCCGAGCTGGCCCATTAGATGTTGATGGAGGACTCGGTGCCGGTGTGCGTGATGGTGGCATGCTAGACTTGTTGGTCGAAGGAGGAGGTGCAGAACCACGGGAGCTGGCCTCCGGTTGGCGTGGCGTCCATGAAGACGTACGACCTGTAGAAAAATTAGGCCTTATCCGCGGTTGACGATCCTGCACTTCACGTTCAGCTTTGCAAGCAAGATGAAATAAACGGGTGATAGTATTGTACTCCTTATATTCAAGAATTGTTTCAATCTCCCTATTCAACCCAACCAAAAAGCGTGCAAACATAGCTTCATTATCCTCAATAATACCACAACGAATCAAACCTGTTTGCAATTCTTGATAATACTCTTCTACAGATTTTTTACCTTGTTGTAAACAGGTGAGTTTTTGTAACATTTCACGCTGATAATAAGGAGGTACAAAACGAGTACGCATAGCATCTTTTAAAGCAGCCCAAGTAGTAGGAATATTATCATGATAAAGATGACAATGTTCAGACCACCAAACAGAAGCAAAGCCAGTAAATTCACAAGTGGCGGCACAAACACGTCTATCCTCGGGAAACTGTAAACATGCAAAACGTTGTTCTACTTCTAGTTCCCATGTAAGATAAGCATCAGGATTATAGCGACCCTCAAAAGGTGGAATAACTAATTTCAGTTTAGCAACATGGTCGTCTTCACGTACCTGCGCTTGCTGCCGGTGTGCAAGGTTGCGTGGATGTACATGTGGACGACCCGGTGGATATTCGGCGTCCGCTGCGTATCCGTCACCATGATCGACGGGATTGACGACATGGCCAGCAGCAGATGCTGCCGAAGCTTGAGGGTCCTGGAGAGGTACACGACCTGCCCGTGGAACTGCGGCGCCTTGCACCACGGGAGGCGGTATGTGGGGTGGCTGCAACTGTCCCAACAAGCGATCAAACTTGCCGGACAATTCAGCCAAGGTGGTGTTGACGTCATCGAACTTCGCATTGAAAGCAACCTCCAAGCCATCGATCTTGTCCATAGCACCACGGATCCGGTCCTCGGTGTCTAAAGCATGGTCTGTAACCATCTTCTCAAAGTGCTCCTGCAGCTCCTTGTTGGTCATTTCGATCTTCTCGTGCCCTGACATGATTAGTAGAAAACAAGAAACAAATACAAGTATATGTTCCTATCGACCACTAGGGTGTGGTAGAAAACACGCAATCCGTTAAGCAAAATATAAAGCTCTTACAAGTTCCTTACCAAGCAGGAGAGCGTCACGGCGACCACAAAGATCAGCACTCCGAAGATTGGACAAAGCGATCACCAGGCGAGGTACAAAGCACGTAGGAGAAATCTGTGGAGCTTTAGGACGGCTTTATATATGGTATAGCAATAATCAAAACAGGAATGCAAGTTGAAACAATGCTCAATGGCGGTACCGTGCTGGTCCTAGGCTAGACCGTACTAGAGACGCGAGCCGAGGACACCGACGAAGTCACGGCGCGGCACAAAGAGGCCACACAAAAACAGCTCTCAACAACAAGATATAAGTGAAGATCACAGAAAAGTAACAGGTACGTGAGTAAGATACCCACAACAATATGTACTGAAAGCGAGATGGTATGCTCTGTGAAGCGTGCGACGCGCTGAAAACGCAAAAAAGTCGCAAAAATATCACTATGATGACAACTGTCTCAAAAGAATCCCCGTACTGAAAAATGAGGGTAGGCTCAATTTTTTTTCTGAAAGTGCTCTGCAAAGCGTGCCAGACTTGGCGGATAAGGAAACAAGCGGAAAAGGACTTGGCGGATAAGGAAACAAGCGGAAAAGGACTCTCCCAAAACCCTAACCCTAATTGATCTGGCGGCACAACAAGGGGTGTGGCGGCGAGAAAGAGGATATGGGGGCGAGGGTACGATGGAGTAGGGGTGGTCGGTGTTGGCGGCGGAAGGTTGTGGCGGGTGGTGGTGGCGGAAGTTGAGCTGCGACATGCAAAAGGTGCGGCGGCGGTGACTAGATGTGACACGAACTCGAAACTCTAAAGGAAGAAGATGCTACGACCAGCACTTTGACACGACGATGCAGACAAAGATTCAACAATGCAATACACTGAAAAGATTATGCAACAGGCCCGGACTGGTTCTTAGGATGGAATGATCTAACCCTAAAATTTTTTTGGCTTTTTTCGTTGACTGTAGGTATGAAGAAACAGATGCAATCTATACTAGTAAAACTGTAAATCTCACCGATCAACCTGAAATCTGATACCACTTGATATGGCTAAGGTAGTCCGATCTTTCGATGAGATAGAGATACGTCGATTCTGGTGGAGTTCGACCTTGGCGATCCGACTTCCACGTACTAGTATGCAGCGCCTATGCAATCGCTAAACCAATCTCCGGGAGTTACCGATCCTGCAGCAGCACGATCAGCCTGACCAATCGGTCTAGTTCTACCTTGATCGAGGAACAAGTAAGAACCAAAGAAGCAATCACTAAATTGCGGATGAAGTATGAGCTTTATTGAAAAGGCGGGATTCTGTAAGCGGTCTTGATCTGGTCGTTGGACACAAACCGAGTACACGAAGTTGCAGCAGTTGGCTAACTTTTAACTAAACAAAATCCGAGTCTAAAGGACGACCTAACGGGGGTATATAAGGAGGAGAGGTGTGGGATTTCGTCCAGCCATGGGGTGGCGGCCGAATCCTACCCTAGGAAGGCTTTCCTCCTTAGATACGGACTCTAAAACTGCCTATTAAAAGGTATCTCGAAAATACATGGGCCTGGCCCAAAAACGAGGTGGCGCAGCACCTATGAAAAGCCTTGGACGAAATTCATTAATTGATATCTTGTAATATTAGTCCAAGCCTTCAAGCATCTTTATGGTGGCTTCAAATCACTGTAGTCTCCATTGGTAGCGTCATCATCTCCGTTGGTTGCACTCCTGCTGCCATCTCCTCCAACGTACGTGCTCCATAGCTTGTCCCTCTCATCCATGCTTGGTCCATCATTCCTAAGAGAGACAAACACATTTGATTTAGGCAGCATCATATTCTCATGAATATTTGGAGTAGCTTGTAAGAACGAAAGTACTTGTTGATTAAGTTGACGTGCACGAGCTCTAGTCATACGTCCTTGTAATGTAGGTGGTGTAGTAGTGGCGGTTGCATCTATAGCAGGGATGTCCTCATCACTTCCCGTATGTCCGTTCGAGCGACGTAGAAAGTGGACCAGTGGACACTTTTCCTTGGTTGTGCTAGGGTAGGCCATATATATGAACATGGGAAACCAAAAATCTTCACAAGATTCCCACCGATTCGCCCGAAGGGTGTGTTTCGAGCTCTAATAAATCGATAAACTTACTAGGGAGGAAGTGATGCTGATGAAGCCGCCCACACTCCGGAGTAGGCTCTCGGACCTCTCAACCTCACACCACACTTGTATACATATGGTATTGTAGCAACTAGGTTTTTGTGGGATTCCGATGCTCCAGAGCCCCGCTTCGGCAAAACCCAAACTCTGGTGGAAAAGGTCAACTTCCCGTCTGTTCGTTCGACCGACGTAGAAAGGGGACCAGTGGACAACTTTTGCTTGGTTGTGTTAGGGTCGGCCAAATATATGAACATGGGAAACCAAAAATCTTCACGAGATTCCCACCGATTCGCCGGAAGGGTGTGTTTCGAGCTCTAATAAGTCGATAAACTTACTAGGGAGGAAGTGATGCCGATTAAGCCGCCCACACTCCAGAGTAGGATCTCGGCCCTCCCAACCTCACACCACACTTGTAGACATATGGTATTGCACCAAATATGTTTTTGTGGGATTCCGATGCTCTAGAGCCCCGCTTCGGCGAAACCCGAACCCTGGTGGAAAAAGTTAAACTTCCCGTCTGTCCGTTCGACCGACATAGAAAGGGGACCAGTGGACACTTTTGCTTGGTTGTGTTAGGGTAGGCCATATATATGAACATGGGAAACCAAAAATCTTCACGAGATTCCCACCGATTCGCCCGAAGGGTACGGTGTGTTTCGAGCTCTAATAAGTTGATAAGCTTAGTAGGGAGGAAGTGATGCCGATGAAGACGCCCACACTCCGGAGTAGGATCTCGGCCCTCTCAACCTCACACCGCACTTGTATAGATATGGTATTGCGCCAACAAGGTTTTTGTGGGATTCCGATGCTTCAGAGCCCCGCTTCGGCAAAACCCGAACCCTGGTGGAAAAGGTCAAACTTCCCGTCTGTCCGTTCGAGCGACGTAGAAAGTGGACCAGTGGACACTTTTCCTTGGTTGTGTGAGGGTAGGCCATATATATGAACATGGGAAACCAAAAATCTTCACAAGATTCACACCGATTCGCCCGAAGGGTGTGTTTCGAGAAAATCTGCGCCTGGCGCTCTCCTCTATCTTCTGAGGTCCTTAACCATCTCCCTGAGAAAAGTAGACAGTAAAAGCCAAAATAGACTAAATATAGCCTGAACGATCCTAAAACTTCCTCGAAGGAGATAAGATAATAAAGAACCCAAAGCAGAAGGTATCCTACTCCAAGGGTGGTCTTAAGAATCCAAAAGAGGTTGCTCAGAAGAGATAGATGTATCCCAACCGCTATTGCTCTCGCGTAAAGATTTTTTTTACGCGACAGGAAAAAATGACTACGAATTCCCCTTTTTGTTTGCGAATCCCTGTTTGTATCCTTTGAGTGCACGGACACAAGTAGCGATCAAATCAAGGAAATAGATCAAACGATCCCAATACCATGAAAGAGAAACTTCCCAAATCCAGGGAAGCTTATCATAAAGGGCTTCGACAAGGGGTTTTCTTCGTTCTTTGAGTAAAAAGATAAAGATTGGATAGATTCGAACCGCAATTGCAAAGGTAATAACTACTCTGCCAGCCCAAATCATGATCTTCACCAACTTGGATTTGGTTCTCTCGCGAAAATTGCGAGTTGCAGAGATGAGAACCATGAAAAGCAAGATCCCGAATAAGAAAACAGAAACCGAGGAATGTTTCGAGCTTTAATAAATCGATAAACTTACTAGGGAGGAAGTGATGCCGATGAATCCGCCCACACTCTGGAGTAGGATCTTGGCCCTCACAACCTCACACCACACTTGTATACATATGGTATTGCACCAACTATGTTTTTGTGGGATTCCGATGCTCCAGAGCCCCGCTTCGGCGAAACTCGAACCCTGGTGGAAAAGGTCAAACTTCCCGTCTGTCCGTTCGACCGACGTAGAAAGGGGACCAGTGGACAACTTTTGCTTGGTTGTGTTAGGGTAGGCCAAATATATGAACATGGGAAACCAAAAATCTTCACGGGATTCCCACCGATTCGCCCGAAGGTTGTGTTTCGAGCTCTAATAAGTCGATAAACTTACTAGGGAGGAAGTGATGCCAATTAAGCCGCCCACACTCCGGAGTAGGATCTCGGCCCTTTCAACCTCACACCGCACTTGTATACATATGGTATTGCACCAACTAGGTTTTTGTGGGATTCCGATGCTCCAGAGCCCCGCTTCGGCAAAACCCGAACCCTGGTGGAAAAAGTTAAACTTCCCGTCTGTCCGTTCGACCGACGTAGAAAGGGGACCAGTGGACACTTTTGCTTGGTTGTGTTAGGGTAGGCCATATATATGAACATGGGAAACCAAAAATCTTCACGAGATTCCCACCGATTCGCCCGAAGGGTACGGTGTGTTTCGAGCTCTAATAAGTTGATAAGCTTAGTAGGGAGTAAGTGATGCCGATGAAGACGCCCACACTCCGGAGTAGTATCTCGGCCCTCTCAACCTCACACCACATTTGTATACATATGGTATTGCACCAACTAGGTTTTTGTGGGATTCCGATGCTCCAGAGCCCCGCTTCGGTGAAACCCGAACCCTGGTGGAAAAGATCAAACTTCCCGTCTGTCCGTTCGACCGACATAGAAAGGGGACCAGTGGACACTTTTCCTTGGTTTTGTTAGGGTAGGCCATATATATGAACATGGGAAACCAAAAATCTTCACCAGATTCCCACCGATTCACCCGAAGGGCGTGTTTCGAGCTCTAATAAGTCGATAAACTTACTTGGGAGGAAGTGATGCCGATTAAGCCGCCCACACTCCGGAGTAGGATCTCGGCCCTCCCGACCTCACACCACACTTGTATACATATGGTATTGCACCAACTAGGTTTTTGTGGGATTCCGTTGCTCCAGAGCCCCGCTTCAGCAAAACCCGAACCCTGGTGGAAATGTCAAACTCCCCGTCTGTCCGTTCGACCAACGTAGAAAGGTTACCAGTGGACAACTTTTGCTTGGTTGTGTTAGGGTAGGCCATATATATGAACATGGGAAACCAAAAATCTTCACGAGATTCCCACCGATTCGCCCAAAAGTGTGTTTCGAGCTCTAATAAGTTGATAAGCTTAGTAGGGAGGAAGTGATTCCGATGAAGACGCCCACACTACGGAGTAGGATCTCGGCCCTCTCAACCTCACACCACACTTGTATACATATGGTATTGCACCAACAAGGTTTTTGTGGGATTCCGATACTTCAGAACCCCGCTTCGGCAAAACCCAAACCCTGGTGGAAAAGGTCAAACTTCCTGGACCGACGTAGAAAGGGGACTAGTGGACACTTTTGTTTGGTTGTGTTAGGGTAGGACATATATATGAACATTGGAAACCAAAAATATTCACAAGATTCCCACCGATTCGCCCGAAGGGTGTGTTTCTAGCTCTAATAAGTCGATAAACTTACTAGGGAGGAAGTGATGCCGATGAAGCCGCCCACACTCAGGAGTAGGATCTCGGCCTCTCAACCTCACACCACATTTGTATACATATGGTATTGCACCAACTAGGTTTTTGTAGGATTCGATGCTCTAGAGCCCCGCTTCGGCGAAACCCAAACCCTGGTGGAAAAGTTCAAACTTCCCGTCTGTCCGTTCGAGCGATGTAGAAAGTGGACCAGTGGACACTTTTCCTTGGTTGTGCTAGGGTAGGCCATATATATGTACATGGGAAACCAAAAATCTTCACAAGATTCCCACCGATTCGCCCGAAGGGTGTGTTTCGAGCTCTAATAAATCGATAAACTTACTAGGGAGGAAGTGATGCTGATAAATCCGCCCACACTCCGGAGTAGGATCTCGGCCCTCTCAACCTCACACCACACTTGTATACATATGGTATTGCAGCAACTAGGTTTTTGTGGGATTCCGATGCTCCAGAGCCCCGCTTCGGCGAAACCCAAACTCTGGTGGAAAAGGTCAAACTTCCCGTCTGTCCGTTCGAGCGACGTAGAAAGTGGACCAGTGGACACTTTTCCTTGGTTGTGTTAGGGTAGGCCATATATATGAACATGGGAAACCAAAAATCTTCACGAGATTCCCACCGATTCGCCCGAAGGGTACGGTGTGTTTCGAGCTCTAATAAGTCGATAAACTTACTAGGGTGGAAGTGATGCCGATGAAGCCGCCCACACTCAGGAGTAGGATCTCGGCCTCTCAACCTCACACCGCATTAGTATACATATGGTATTGCACCAACTAGGTTTTTGTTGGATTCGATGCTCCAGAGCCCCGCTTCGGCGAAACCCGAACCCTGGTGGAAAAGTTCAAACTTCCCGTCTGTCCGTTCGAGCGACATAGAAATTGGACCAGTGGAAACTTTTCCTTGGTTGTGTTAGGGTAGGCCATATATATGAATATGGGAAACCAAAAATCTTCACAAGATTCCCACCGATTCGCCCGAAGGGTGTGTTTCGAGCTCTAATAAATCGATAAACTTACTAGGGAGGAAGTGATGCCGATGAAGCCGCCCACACTCCGGAGTAGGATCTCGGCCCTCTCAACCTCACACCACACTTGTATACATATGGTATTGCACCAACTAGGTTTTTGTGGGATTCCGATGCTCCAGAGCCCCGCTTCGGCGAAACCCAAACCCTGGTGGAAAAGGTCAAACTTCCCGTCTGTCCATTTGACCGACGTAGAAAGGGTACCAGTGGACAACTTTTGCTTAGTTGTGTTAGGGTAGGACAAATATAGAACATGGGAAACCAAAAATCTTCACGAGATTCCCACCGATTCGCCCGAAGGGTGTGTTTCGAGCTCTAATAAGTCGATAAACTTACTAGGGAGGAAGTGATGCCGATTAAGCCGCTGATGCATCTAAAATGCATACATGAACTTTGCACTATAATACTTATATTCCATTCATATTTGCATCATATAAGGGGTATATTACTGTTATTTAACGATTTTTGGTAATTAATGATGATTTCCCCTTTTTATGGAATTAATCCTGCGCAGGCAGAAAACCCCTATTTCTTTCTTTATTTGTTTCAGGACCTTAACGACGTCATAATGAGCTATAAATTTAGGGGGGTCATTATTTTGGAAGGAGAAGATTTAGGAGCGAAAGAAGTCAATGAACGGAGGGCGGAGGACCAAAAGGGGGGTCTCACGCGGCTACAGTACCAGGCCGCATGGGCCCATCCAATTTGGCCCTCGTGGCCCCGTTTGCATCGATCCTTCGGCCAGAAGCATCCTCGTGACCTAAAAACGCCTATATAAAAGGTCCCCCGACGTTTTCCAGAGGGAGGCGGCGGAGAAACACAAAACCAGAAACAGAGAGTCAGAAGGCTGCCGCCGGAGAAGATCGGAGGGGGGGAAACACCGCCGGAATCACCTCCGGAAGTCTTCTCCATCCCCCCTCCGGAGTCTCCATCAACACCACCACCAAGACCAGCACCATCTCCATCACCATCTTCATCACCATCTTCGTGATCCACTTCATCCCACTCATAGTTTGAGATTGGTTGATCCCTAGCTATTGTCTAAGTGCTATTTTACATGTTTGTGAATTGCTACTTGTCATTGTTTTGTGGGGAGATCATAATTTCAGATTGTGTTGTATCACTTGTACCACTGAATCATATCATGTCTTGGTGTTGTGAGTAGTTCTCTCATGTTCCTGGGGGTATAGGATGAATTGGCAATGATTTATATATGACACGTGTTGGTATTTTGTCTAGTTTTTATCTTTGATGTGATTCTATGATGGTGTTGTGCGAACGTCGACTGCATATCACTTCACCTATATGGGCTCATAGGAGAACACCATAATGTGATGAATTGAGGAGGACTTAGGGGGACAAGTAAACCTGAGACCGAATCATGAAGTTACTTTATGGGGTATTAGTATCGGGGACCTTAAAGATTAATTCTATGGTGGGACTTTATGTCTTAATAACTCTTGTGCAGTCATTCACTTGGCCACATGATCCATCATAAGAGGTTTAGTTTGTTTATCTAGCTATTCCTAATTATGGCTCCGTCCAAAGAAGATTAAAACTTGACAAAATGTTTACCTTCTTGTTCTAGAAATATTTATGCCATGAAGTCTAATTAGCCCTTGGGGACTCTCTCCAATTATAAGAAACACACACTTGAGCTTGTCCTCTTGCTGCATAGAGGATTGGGCTTTCTCTCTATAAGAGCTTTCACTTGTCATATTGCATTCTTAGCATTTTACTTTCTTGCAATCTATAGACCAAAAACCCAAAACACTTGCATCATTTAATCATTTTAGTTTGTCTAGTGCATAGATAATAAGGGAAATGGCACTCTTATTTGAAAGGATAAATACTTATACCTTCTACTCCTCGTGGGATCGATACTATACTTACACAACGAAGACTTCAACGATCCCCTATACTTGTGGGTATCAGCCGCCCACACTCCGGAGTAGGATCTCGGCCCTCCCAACCTCACACCACACTTGTATACATATGGTATTGCACCAACTAGTTTTTGTGGGATTCCGATGCTCCAGAGCCCCGCTTCAGCAAAACCCGAACCCTGGTGGAAAAGGTCAAACTTCCCGTCTGTCCGTTTGACCGACGTAGAAAGGGGACCAGTGGACAACTTTTGCTTGGTTGTGTTAGGGTCGGCCAAATATATGAACATGGGAAACCAAAAATCTTCACGAGATTCCCACCGATTCGCCCGAAGGGTGTGTTTCGAGCTCTAATAAGTCGATAAACTTACTAGGGAGGAAGTGATGCCGATTAAGCCGCCCACACTCCGGAGTAGGATCTCGGCCCTCCCAACCTCACACCACACTTGTAGACATATGGTATTGCACCAACTATGTTTTTGTGGGATTTCGATGCTCTAGAGCCCCGCTTCGGCGAAACCCGAACCCTGGTGGAAAAAGTTAAACTTCCTGTCTGTCCGTTCGACCGACGTAGAAAGGGGACCAGTGGACACTTTTGCTTGGTTGTGTTAGGGTAGGCCATATATATGAACATGGGAAACCAAAAATCTTCACGAGATTCCCACTGATTCACCCGAAGGGTACGGTGAAAGCTCTAATAAGTTGATAAGGTTAGTAGGGAGGAAGTGATGCCGATGAAGACACCCACACTCCGGAGTAGGATCTCGTCCCTCTCAACCTCACACCGCACTTGTATACATATGGTATTGCACCAACAAGGTTTTTGTGGGATTCCGATGCTTCAGAGCCCCGCTTCGGCAAAACTTGAACCCTGGTGGAAAAGGTCAAACCTCCCGTCTGTCCGTTCGAGCGTCGTAGAAAGTGGACCAGTGGACACTTTTCCTTGGTTGTGCTAGGGTAGGCCATATATATGAACATGGGAAACCAAAAATCTTCACAAGATTCCCACCGATTCGCCCGAAAGGTGTGTTTCGAGCTCTAATAAATCGATAAACTTACTAGGCAGGAAGTGATGCTGATGAAGCCGCCCACACTCCGGAGTAGGATCTCGGACCTCTCAACTTCACACCACACTTGTATACATATGGTATTGTAGCAACTAGGTTTTTGTGGGATTCCGATGCTCTAGAGCCCCGCTTCGGCAAAACCCAAACTCTGGTGGAAAAGGTCAAACTTCCCGTCTGTTCGTTCGACCGACGTAGAAAGGGGACCAGTGGACAACTTTTGCTTGGTTGTGTTAGGGTCGGCCAAATATATGAACATGGGAAACCAAAAATCTTCACGAGATTCCCACCGATTCGCCGGAAGGGTGTGTTTCGAGCTCTAATAAGTCGATAAACTTACTAGGGAGGAAGTGATGCCGATTAAGCCGCCCACACTCCGGAGTAGGATCTCGGCCCTCCCAACCTCACACCACACTTGTAGACATATGGTATTGCACCAACTATGTTTTTGTGGGATTCCGATGCTCTAGAGTCCCGCTTCGTCGAAACCAGAACCCTGGTGGAAAAGGTTAAACTTCCCGTCTGTCCGTTCGACCGACGTCGAAAGGGGACCAGTGGACAACTTTTGCTTGGTTATGTTAGGGTAGGCCAAATATATGAACATGGGAAACCAAAAATCCTCGCGAGATTCGCCCGAAGGGTGTGTTTCGAGCTCTAATAAGTCGATAAACTTACTAGGGAGGAAGTGATGCCGATTAAGCCGCCCATACTCCGGAGTAGGATCTCGGCCCTCGAAACCTCACACCACACTTGTTTACATATGGTATTGCACCAACTAGGTTTTTGTGGGATTCCGATGCTCTAGAGCCCCGCTTCGGCGAAACCCGAACCCTGGTGGAAAAAGTTAAACTTCCCGTCGGTCCGTTCGACCGACATAGAAAGGGGACCAGTGGAAACTTCCTAAAACTTCCTCGAAGGAGATAAGATTGTTGGGAATATGCCCTAGAGGCAATAATAAAATGGTTTATTAAGCATATTCACGTTTATGGTAATAGTTTATTATCCATGCTATAATTGTATTAAATGGAAACATACATGTGTGGAATATAAACACCAGGAGTCCCTAGTGAGCCTCTACTGGACTAGTTCGTTGATCAAGAGATAGTTAGAGTTTCCTAACTATCGACTTGTTATAGTCACTTGATAACGGAGTCATATCATTAGGAGTAATGGTGTGATGGACATGACCCAAATAAAGAAGTTGCAATTAATCGTGTCACAAAAGTTTTGTTGTCAACACTTTTTAATATGCCAAATATAGTTTCCTTAGACCATGAGATTATATCACTCCCGTTCGCCGGAGGAATACTTTGTGGACATCAAACGTCACTTCGTAACTGGGTGATTATAAAGGTGGCTTTCAGGTATCTCCGATGGTGGGTTGTTGGGTGATATGAATCAAGAGTGGGATTTGTCCCTCCATGTGACGGAGAAGACATCTCCAGGCCTTCTCGGTAATATAGCATCAAAAGTCTGCAGATAGGTGATTAGGTGGTAATCACGAGGATCCTATATTATGGACGTGTAAAGAGAACTTGCCGGTAACGAGATTAAACTGGACATGGGGGTGTCAACGATTATATCTCGGTCAAGTAAAATATCGTGAGACAAAGGGAATCGTATATGAGATTAATTGAATCTCCGGCATCGTGGTTCAATCGAGAAAAGGTTTTCGTTGAGTGTATAGGAATTAATATGGGCATCCCGGTCCCGCTATTAATTATTGATATGATCATGTCTATGCATTCTCGAACCCGTAGGGTCACACACTTAACGTTCCGATGAAATTAGGTTTTGCGATGAATTAAATGATGAAACGAACGAATGGTGATTCGGAGTCTCGGATGGGATCCCGGACATCACGAGAGGTTCCGGAGGAGTCCGAAGAATAAGATTCATATATGGAAAGTAGTTTCTGGAGGTTTCGGAAAAGTTCCGGAAATATTTGCAGGGTACCGGAAAGGTTCCGGAAGGTTCTAGAAGTGTCTAGGTGTACCCACATGGACCGAAGGGGTGCAGCCAGCCCTTGGGCCAGCCTCACCACCTAGGCCCACATGGGCCCATGCGGCAAAGGAAGAAGGGGGGGGCTGGCCGAGTCCTAGTTGGACTAGGGGCCGGCCTCCACCCCTTTGGGAAAGGGGGCTCAAGGAGGAGTCCTAGATGGACTCCAACTTGGGAGGCAAGCATGGGGCCGGCCGGCCCTTACCCCAACCCTAGCCGGCCACCTATAAAAAGGGGGGAGGGGAGGGGTGCGGCATACCAAGGAGGCTGTCCCAAGCAACCCTAGCCGCACCCCTCCTTCCCCGGAGGGCTGCCGCCGCCTCACCTCCACCTTAGAGCTGCCGCACCACCTCTCCACGTAGGGATGCCGTGCCACCTCCTCCTCTCCCTCTCCTCTTGCTTGGCTTGGCGAAGCCCTACTCGTGGAGATCGTCATCGTCACCGGCACTACCGTCGTGCTGCTGAGATCATCAAGGCCACGTCCTCTCGCTTGCGGGATCAAGGAGTTGACGTCTTCATCGAGCCGTACGTGTGGACACCGCGGAGGTGCTGCCCGTTGCTGCACTTCACCGGATTGGATCTCGAGGATAATACATCTCCTCGCGACTAGACGAGTCTAGTTGCGGGGATCGACTAGCCAAACCCTGCACCGACAAAACGCGTTTGTTGATCTTCAAGGGTAAGAGATTGGATCTCACCTTCGCTATCTTCATCTCGTAGATCTAGATCCTTGGGGTTTATTCCGCTTGCCGCGTAGGAAAATTTTTGTTTTCTATGCTGCGACCCCATCAAAGATAATAAAGAACCCAAAGCAGATGGTATCCTACTGCAAGGGTGGTCTTAAGAATCCAAAAGAGGTTGCTCAGAAGAGATAGATGTATCCCAACCGCTATTGCTCTCGCGTAAAGACTTTTTTTTACGCGACAGGAAAAAATGACTACGAATTCCCCTTTTTGTTTGCGAATCCCTGTTTGTATCCTTTGAGTGCACGCCCACAAGTAGCGATCAAATCAAGGAAATAGATCAAATGATCCCAATACCATGAAAGAGAAACTTCCCAGATCCAGGGAAGCTTATCATAAAGGGCTTCGACAAGGGGTTTTCTTCGTTCTTTGAGTAAAAAGATAAATATCGGATAGATTCGAACCGCAATTGCAAAGGTAATAACTACTCTGCCAGCCCAAATCATGATCTTCACGAACTTGGATTTGGTTCTCTCGCGAAAATCGCGAGTTGCAGAGATGAGAACCATGAAAAGCAAGATCCCGAATAAGAAAACAGAAACCGAGGAATGTTTCGAGCTTTAATAAATTGATAAACTTACTGGGGAGGAAGTGATGCCGATGAATCCGCCCACACTCCGGAGTAGGATCTCGGCCCTCACAACCTCACACCACACTTGTATACATATGGTATTGCACCAACTATGTTTTTGTGGGATTCCGATGCTCCAGAGCCCCGCTTCGGCGAAACTCGAACCCTGGTGGAAAAGGTCAAACTTCCCGTCTGTCCGTTCGACCGACGTAGAAAGGGGACCAGTGGACAACTTTTGCTCGGTTGTGTTAGGGTAGGCCAAATATATGAACATGGGAAACCAAAAATCTTCAGGAGATTCCCACAGATTCGCCCGAAGGTTGTGTTTCGAGCTCTAATAAGTCGATAAACTTACTAGGGAGGAAGTGATGCCGATTAAGCCGCCCACACTCCGGAGTAGGATCTCGGCCCTTTCAACCTCACACCGCACTTGTATACATATGGTATTACACCAACTAGGTTTTTGTGGGATTCCGATGCTCCAGAGCCCCACTTCGGCAAAACCCGAACCCTGGTGGAAAAAGTTAAACTTCCCGTCTGTCCGTTCGACCGACGTAGAAAGGGGGACCAGTGGACACTTTTGCTTGGTTGTGTTAGGGTAGGCCATATATATGAACATGGGAAACCAAAAATCTTCACAAGATTCCCACCGATTCGCCCGAAGGGTGTGGTGTGTTTCGAGCTCTAATAAGTTTATAAGTTTAGTAGGGAGGAAGTGATGCCGATGAAGACGCCCACACTCCGGAGTAGGATCTCGGCCCTCTCAACGTCACACCGCACTTGTATACATATGGTATTGCACCAACAAGGTTTTCGTGGATTCCGATGCTTCAGAGCCCTGCTTCGGCAAAACCCGAACCCTAGTGGAAAAGGTCAAACTTCCCGTATGTCCGTGCGACCGACGTAGAAAGGGGACAAGTGGACACTTTTGCTCGGTTGTGTTAGGGTAGGACATATATATGAATGTGGGAAACCAAAAATATTCACGAGATTCACACTAATTCGCCCGAAGGGTGTGTTTTGATCTCTAATAAGTCGATAAACTTACTAGGGAGGAAGTGATGCCGATTAAGCCGCCCACACTCCGTAGTAGGATCTCGGCCCTCCCAACCTCACACCACACTTGTAGACATATGGTATTGCACCAACAATGTTTTTGTGGGATTCCGATGCTCCAGAGCCCCGCTTCGGGAAAACCCAAACTCTGGTGGAAAAGGTTAAACTTCCCATCTGTCCATTCGACCGACGTAGAAAGGAGACCAGTGGACAACTTTTACTTGGGTTTGTTAGGGTAGGCCAATTATATGAACATGGGAAACCAAAAATCTTCACGAGATTCCCACCGATTCGCCCGAAGGGTGTGTTTCGAGCTCTAATAAGTCGATAAACTTACTAGGGAGGAAGTGATGCCGATTAAGTCGCCCACACTCCGGAGTAGGATCTCGGCCCTCCCAACCTCACACCACACTTGTATACATATGTGATGAGGACATCCCTAGTTCTTTACCATCTTTTCCTGGTGATGATGTTGCTGCACAAGACAAGCCTAATGAAGTGAGGATTGGACCAATGACAAGAGCTCGAACCAAGCTACTCGAGCAAATGGTGAACTCACTCTTAATTGAATCTGATGTTTGTGTTGATGAGAACTTTATACTGCCTAAGTCTATGCATTTATGTATGATCAGGTTTGTTGATAACACAAGCATTGGAGGTGAAGACAATTGCACCAAGAACTGATTCCAATATCAGAAGATGCGCGAGGGAGGAGAGGGAGGCAGGCGCGCAAGCTTCATTGGAGGGAATCACCAAAGGCCACGCTAGCACATCAAGTGGCGTACCAAGACTTCAATATTTTGGTGCAACGCAAGTTGGGCCTGCGTGCCTAGTAATTGGACCGAACCCACTATAGGTCGGTTTGTATCGTAGGAGTCCAAGTCCAAGTCGAGTTAGACTTTGTGTTGCTGGTTGTGCCGCACCCCCTCCTCTCCTTAAATAGATGAGGGATGAGACATAGAGAGGTTAGACTACGTTAAAACATAAACCCTAGAATTTTAGACCGAATTGCTTTCAAGCATTCATCTGAAATTATCATCACCAATTCGCATCGATCTGGTGATTCTTCTACTGCAAAGTTTGCGTGTTATCTGCTGTTCCATTGGGAATAAGGAGGTACAGGACCGTTTCGTAGTCGACGGCTGCGTTGCGCAAGTGTGTAAGGCTGCGAATATCCATAGGGTTCGGATCTGTTGCATTGGCAACGGGGATTAGCCAAGGAGAGATCACGGTGTTCCACAAGTTATCAATCTTCCACCATCAAGCTCACGAGAAGATCGGGCCGCCCCTTATCAATATGGTATTGCACCAACTAGGTTTTTGTGGGATTCCGATGCTCCAGAGCCCCGCTTCGGCGAAACCCGAACTCTGGTGGAAAAGGTCAAACTTCTCGTCTGTCCATTCGACCGATGTAGAAAGTGGACCAGTGGACACTTTTCCTTGGTTGTGTTAGGCTAGGCCATATATATGAACATGGGAAACCAAAAATCTTCACAAGATTCCCACCGATTCGCCCGAAGGGTGTGTTTCGAGCTCTAATAAATCGATAAACTTACTAGGGAGGAAGTGATGCTGATGAAGCCGCCCACACTCCGGAGTAGGATCTCGGCCCTCTCAACCTCACACTACACTTGTATACATACGGTATTGCACCAACTATGTTTTTGTGGGACTCCGATGCTCCAGAGCCCCGCTTCGGCGAAACTCGAACCCTGGTGGAAAAGGTCAAACTTCCCGTCTATCCGTTCGACTGACGTAGAAAGGGGACCAGTGGACAAATTTTGCTTGGTTGTGTTAGGGTAGGCCAAATATATGAACATGGGAAACCAAAAATCTTCACGATATTCCCACCGATTCGCCCGAAGGTTGTGTTTCGAGCTCTAATAAGTCGATAAACTTACTAGAGAGGAAGTGATGCCGATTAAGCCGCCCACACTCCGGAGTAGGATCACGGACCTTTCAACCTCACACCGCACTTGTATACATATGGTATTGGACCAACTAGGTTTTTGTGGGATTCCGATGCTCCAGAGCCCCGCTTCGGCAAAACCCGAACCCTGGTGGAAAAAGTTAAACTTCCCGTCTGTCCGTTCGACCGACGTAGAAAGGGGACCAGTGGACACTTTTGCTTGGTTGTGTTAGGGTAGGACATATATATGAACATGGGAAACAAAAAATCTTCTCGAGATTCCCACCGATTCGCCCGAAGGGTACGGTCTGTTTCGAGCTCTAATAAGTTGATAAGCTTAGTAGGGAGGAAGTGATGCCGATGAAGACGCCCACACTCCGGAGTAGGATCTCGGCCCTCTCAACGTCACACCGCACTTGTAAACCTATGGTATTGCACCAACAAGGTTTTCGTGGATTCCGATGCTTCAGAGCCCCGCTTCGGCAAAACCCGAACCCTAGTGGAAAAGGTCAAACTTCCCGTATGTCCGTGCGACCGACGTAGAAAGGGGACAAGTGGACACTTTTTCTCGGTTGTGTTAGGGTAGGACATATATATGAATGTGGGAAACCAAAAAACTTCACGAGATTCCCACCGATTCGCCCGAAGGTTGTGTTTCGAGCTCTAATAAGTCGATAAACTTACTAGGGAGGAAGTGATGCCGATTAAGCCGCCCACACTCCGGAGTAGGATCTCGGCCCTCCCAACCTCACACCACACTTGTAGACATATGGTATTGGACCAACTAGGTTTTTGTGGGATTCCGATGCTCTAGAGCCTCGCTTCGGCAAAACCCGAACCCTGGTGGAAAAAGTTAAACTTCCCGTCTGTCCGTTCGACCGACGTAGAAAGGGGACCAGTGGACACTTTTGCTTGGTTGTGTTAGGGTAGGCCATATATATGAACATGGGAAATCAAAAATCTTCACGAGATTCCCCCCGATTCGCCCGAAGGGTACGGTGTGTTTCGAGCTCTAATAAGTTGATAAGCTTAGTAGGGAGGAAGTGATGCCGATGAAGACGCCCACACTCTGGAGTAGGATCTCGGCCTTCTCAACATCACACCGCACTTGTATACATATGGTATTGCACCAACAAGGTTTTCGTGGATTCCGATGCTTCAGAGCCCCGCTTCGGCAAAACCCGAACCCTAGTGGAAAAGGTCAAACTTCCCGCATGTCCGTGCGACCGACATAGAAAGGGGACAAGTGGACACTTTTGCTCGGTTGTGTTAGGGTAGGACATATATATGAACGTGGGAAACCAAAAATATTCACGAGATTCACACTAATTCGCCCGAAGGGTGTGTTTCGAGCTCTAATAAGTCGATAAACTTACTAGGGAGGAAGTGATGCCGATTAAGCCGCCCACACCCCGGAGTAGGATCTCGGCCCTCCCAACCTCACACCACACTTGTAGACATATGGTATTGCACCAACTATGTTTTTGTGGGATTCCGATGCTCCAGAGCCCCGCTTCGGCAAAACCCAAACTCTTGTGGAAAAGGTTAAACTTCCCGTCTGTCCGTTCGACCGACGTAGAAAGGGGACCAGTGGACAACTTTTACTTGGTTTTGTTAGGGTAGGCCAATTATATGAACATGGGAAATCACTTCATGAGATTCCCACCGATTCGCCCGAAGGGTGTGTTTCGAGCTCTAATAAGTCGATAAACTTACTAGGGAGGAAGTGATGCCGATTAAGTCGCCCACACTCTGGAGTAGGATCTCGGCCCTCCCAACCTCACACCACACTTGTATACATATGGTATTGCGCCAACTAGGTTTTTGTGGGATTCCGATGCTCCAGAGCCCCGCTTCGGCGAAACCCGAACCCTGGTGGAAAAGGTCAAACTTCTCGTGTGTCCGTTCGACCGATGTAGAAAGTGGACCAGTGGACACTTTTCCTTGGTTGTGTTAGGCTAGGCCATATATATGAACATGGGAAACCAAAAATCTTCACAAGATTCCCACCGATTCGCCCGAAGGGTGTGTTTCGAGCTCTAATAAATCGATAGACTTACTAGGGAGGAAGTGATGCTGATGAAGCCGGCCACACTCCGGAGTAGGATCTCGGCCCTCTCAACCTCACACCACACTTGTATACATATGGTATTGCACCAACTATGTTTTTGTGGGACTCCGATGCTCCAGAGCCCCGCTTCGGCGAAACTGGAACCCTGGTGGAAAAGGTCAAACTTCCCGTCTATCCGTTCGACCGACGTAGAAAGGGGACCAGTGGACAACTTTTGCTTGGTTGTGTTAGGGTAGGCCAAATATATGAACATGGGAAACCAAAAATCTTCACGAGATTCCCACCGATTCGCCCGAAGGTTGTGTTTCGAGCTCTAATAAGTCGATAAACTTACTAGAGAGGAAGTGATGCTGATTAAGCCACCCACACTCCGGAGTAGGATCTCGTCCCTTTCAACCTCACACCGCACTTGTATACATATAGTATTGGACCAACTAGGTTTTTGTGGGATTCCGATGCTCCAGAGCCCCGCTTCGGCAAAATCCGAACCCTGGTGGAAAAAGTTAAACTTCCCGTCTGTCCGTTCGACCGACGTAGAAAGGGGACCAGTGGACACTTTTGCTTGGTTGTGTTAGGGTAGGACATATATATGAACATGGGAAACCAAACATCTTCACGAGATTCCCACCGATTCGCCCGAAGGGTACGGTGTGTTTCGAGCTCTAATAAGTTGATAAGCTTAGTAGGGAGGAAGTGATGCCGATGAAGACGTCCACATTCCGGAGTAGGATCTCGGCCCTCTCAACGTCACACCGCACTTGTATACATATGGTATTGCACGAACAAGGTTTTCGTGGATTCCGATGCTTCAGAGCCCCGCTTCGGCAAAACCCGAAGCCTAGTGGAAAAGGTCAAACTTCCCGTATGTCCGTGCGACCGACGTAGAAAGGGGACAAGTGGACACTTTTGCTCGGTTGTGCTAGGGTAGGACATATATATGAACGTGGGAAACCAAAAATATTCACGAGATTCACACTAATTCGCCCGAAGGTTGTGTTTCGAGCTCTAATAAGTCCATAAACTTACTATGGAGGAAGTGATGCCGATTAAGCCGCCCACACTCCGGAGTAGGATCTCGGCCCTCCCAACCTCACACCACACTTGTAGACATATGGTATTGCACCAACTATGTTTTTGTGGGATTCCGATGCTCCAGAGCCCCGCTTCGGCAAAACCCAAACTCTGGTGGAAAAGGTTAAATTTCCCGTCTGTCCGTTCGACCGACGTAGAAAGGGGACCAGTGGACAACTTTTACTTGGTTTTGTTAGGGTAGGCCAATTATATGAACATGGGAAACCAAAAATCTTCACGAGATTCCCACCGATTCGCCCGAAGGGTGTGTTTCGAGCTCTAATAAGTCGATAAACTTACTAGGGAGGAAGTGATGCCGATTAAGTCGCCCACACTCCGGAGTAGGATCTCGGCCCTCCCAACCTCACACCACACTTGTATACATATGGTATTGCACCAACTAGGTTTTTGTGGGATTCCGATGCTCCAGAGCCCCGCTTCGGCGAAACCCGAACCCTGGTGGAAAAGGTCAAACTTCTCGTCTGTCCGTTCGACCGATGTAGAAAGTGGACCAGTGGACACTTTTCCTTGGTTGTGTTAGGCTAGGCCATATATATGAACATGGCAAACCAAAAATCTTCACAAGATTCCCACCGATTCGCCCGAAGGGTACGGTGTGTTTCGAGCTCTAATAAGTTGATAAGCTTAGTAGGGAGGAAGTGATGCCGATGAAGACGCCCACACTCCGGATTAGGATCTCGGCCCTCTCAACCTCACACCGCACTTGTATACATATGGTATTGCACCAACAAGGTTTTTGTGGGATTCCGATGCTTCAGAGCCCCGCTTCGGCAAAACCCGAACCCTGGTGGAAAAGGTCAAACTTGCCGTCTGTCCGTTCGAGCGACGTAGAAAGGGGACCAGTGGACAACTTTTTCTTGGTTGTGTTAGGGTAGGCCAAATATATGAACATGGGAAACCAAAAATCTTCACCAGATTCCCACCGATTCGCCCGAAGGGTGTGTTTCGAGCTCTAATAAGTCGATAAACTTACTAGGGAGGAAGTGATGCCGATTAAGCCGCCCACACTCCGGAGTAGGATCTCGGCCCTCCCGACCTCACACCACACTTGTATACATATGGTATTGCACCAACTAGGTTTTTGTGGGATTCCGTTGCTCCAGAGCCCCGCTTCAGCAAAACCCGAACCCTGGTGGAAAAGGTCAAACTTCCCGTCTGCCCGTTCGACCGACGTAGAAAGGGTACCAATGGACAACTTTTTCTTGGTTTTGTTAGGGTAGGCCATATATATGAACATGTGAAACCAAAAATCTTCACGAGATTCCCACCGATTCGCCCAAAGGGTGTGTTTCGAGCTCTAATAAGTTGATAAGCTTACTAGGGAGGAAGTGATGCCGATTAAGCCGCCCACACTCCGGAGTAGGATCTTGGCCCTCCCAACCTCACACCACACTTGTATACATATGGTATTGCACCAACTATGTTTATTTGGGATTCCGATGCTCCAGAGCCCCGCTTTGGCGAAACCCAAACTCTCGTGGAAAAGGTTAAACTTCCCGTCTGTCCGTTCGACCGGTGTAGAAAGGGGACCAGTGGACAACTTTTACTTGGTTTTGTTAGGGTAGGCCAAATATATGAACATGGGAAACCAAAAATCTTCACGAGATTCCCACCGATCCGCCCGAAGGTTGTGTTTCGAGCTCTAATAAGTCGATAAACTTACTAGGGAGTAAGTGATGCCGATGAAGCCGCCCACACTCCGGAGTAGGATCTCGGCACTCTCAACCTCACACCACATTTGTATACATATGGTATTGTACCAACTAGGTTTTTGTGGGATTCCGATGCTCCAGAGCCCCGCTTCGGTGAAACCCGAACCCTGGTGGAAAAGGTCAAACTTCCCGTCTGCCCGTTCGACCGACGTAGAAAGGGGACCAGTGGACACTTTTCCTTGGTTTTGTTAGGTTAGGCCATATATATGAACATGGGAAACCAAAAATCTTCACCAGATTCACACCGGTTCGCCCGAAGGGTGTGTTTCGATCTCTAATAAGTCGATAAACTTACTAGGGAGGAAGTGATGCCAATTAAGCCGCCCACACTCCGAAGTAGGATTTCGGCCCTCCCGACCTCACACCACACTTGTATATATATGGTATTGCACCAACTAGGTTTTTGTGGGATTCCGTTGCTCCAGAGCCCCGCTTCAGCAAAACCCGAACCCTGGTGGAAAAGGTCAAACTGTCCGTCTGTCCGTTCGACCGACGTAGAAAGGGTACCAATGGACAACTTTTGCTTGGTTGTGTTAGGGTAGGCCATATATATGAACATGGGAAACCAAAAATCTTCACGAGATTCCCACCGATTCGCCCGAAGTGTGTGTTTCGAGCTCTAATAAGTTGATAAGTTTACTAGGGAGGAAGTGATGCCGATTAAGCCGCCCACACTCCGGAGTAGGATCTTGGCCCTCCCAACCTCACACCACACTTGTAGACATATGGTATTGCACCAACTATGTTTTTGTGGGATTCCGATGCTCCAGAGCCCCGCTTCGGCGAAACCCAAAATCTCGTGGAAAAGCTTAAACTTCCCGTCTGTCCGTTCGACCGACGTAGAAAGGGGACCAGTGGACAACTTTTGCTTGGTTTTGTTAGCTTAGGCGAAATATATGAACATGGGAAACCAAAAATCTTCACGAGATTCCAACCGATTCGCCCGAAGGGTGTGTTTCGAGCTCTAATAAGTCGATAAACTTACAAGGGAGGAAGTGATGCCGATTAAGTCGCCCACACTCCGGAGTAGGATCTCGGCCCTCCCGACCTCACACTACACTTGTATACATATGGTATTGCACCAACTAGGTTTTTGTGGGATTCTGTTGCTCCAGAGCCCCGCTTCAGCAAAACCCGAACCCTGGTGGAAAATGTCAAACTGCCCGTCTGTCCGTTCGAGCGACGTAGAAAGGGTACTAGTGGACAACTTTTGCTTGGTTGTCTTAGGGTAGGACATATATAAGAACATGGGAAACCAAAAATCTTCACCAGATTCACACCGATTCGCCCGAAGGGTGTGTTTCGAGCTCTAATAAGTCGATAAACTTACTAGGGAGGAAGTGATGCCGATTAAGCCGCCCACACTCCGGAGTAGGATCTCGGCCCTCCCGACCTCACACCACACTTGTATACATATGGTATTGCACCAACTAGGTTTTTGTGGGATTCCGTTGCTCCAGAGCCCCGCTTCAGCAAAACCCGAACCCTGGTGGAAAAGGTCAAACTGCCCGTCTGTCCGTTCGACCGACGTAGAAAGTGATGTAGGGGGTTGGCCCGATCTTCACGGATTTGAGGCGGGGAAGAGGATGAACACGAAGAACACGGAGGTGGAAACGAAGAACACGAGGGGAAAAAGGGCAAATCGTGGGGATAACTCGCGAAGCCTACAAGGGAGAATCACCCGGCAACAAACCCCCAGCGGAGCAGCCTCCGGATCCCAAAACCCAAGTCAACAACACGCTTAATGAAACCGATTTCTCTTACCGGCCGGTCCACCGATCCAATAGAATCACCGCAGTGAAAGATTGGTTTGCACTACTAGAGACACCTAAGTGAAAGAGTAGCTACAACAAGAGATTCATCATCCTCCTCGGAGGAACCCATCACGGGAAGGAGCAACGCTCAACTCTAGTTCATTCTTCTCTGCCTCAAATGGAAAAGGGGGAAAGCTATTTATAGTCTAGTACAAAACGGTGGGGGTCCGGCCTGGGGGCCGGCCTGGGCCGGCCTGGAGGCCGGCGTCGTCTGGTGGGGGACCGGCCTGGGCCGGCCTGGAGGCCGGCGTCGTCTGGTGGGGGACCGGCCTGGGGGCCGGCTGATGAGGACATGATGTAGCCCCACACGTGGACAACACCATGGACACCATGCCAAATGGCCCAATGACAAGATCAAGAGTCAAGGCTCTTCATGAAAAGGTGACCTCGCTCCTCTCGATGTGTGATCTTGACCTTCCTTTGAATGGGTTGCTACTTCATGCCGGTACCTTGTGCATACTCAGGATCCACCCAGTTGATGGCCCACAATGGAGTCAAGAAGATGGACTAGAGGAGACCCAAGAAGATGGACAAGAAGAGGAGGGAAGGAGCGAAGACTGGGTGGCCGGCCTCCCAGCCGGCCTAGGCCGGCCTCCAGGCCGGGCACCAACCCGAAGCCGCCGGCCTCCCAGCCGGCCCAGGCCGGCCTCCAGGCCGGGCACCCACCCGAAGCCGCTGGCCTCCACACCGGCCCAGGCCGGCCCTCAGGCCGGGCCACATCCCGACGCCGCCGGCCCACGCGCCGGCCTCCCAGCCGGCCTCCAGGCCGGCCTAGGCCGGCCCCCAGGCCGGTCACCCACCTGAGCCGGCCGGCCTCCAGGCCGGCCTAGGCCGGCCCCCAGGCCGGTTCCCCGCCAGAGCCAGCCGGCCTCCAGGCCGGCCTAGGCCGGCCCCCAGGCCGGTTCCCCGCCTTTCCTGCCCCGTTTTGTAATGGACTATAAATAGCTTTCCACTTTCCCCATTTCGAGGTTAGACTGAATCTGAGACTTGTGAGAGCTATGCTCCTCCTCCCTCGTAGCTAGGGTGCCTCGTTGAGGTAGATCTTGTTGTTGCTACTCTTTCACTGCGGTGTCTCTAGTAGTGCAAACCAATCTTTCACTGCGGTGATTCTATTGGATCGGTGGACCGGCCGGTAAGAGCAATCGGTTTCAACAAGAGTAAGTTTGGCTTTGATTCTTCGATCCAAAGGCTACCTTTTTGAGGGTTTGTTGTTGGGTGGAGTTCTTAGCAGGATTTGCTAGTTATCCTTTGTGTTTTGCCCACGAATCTCCCTCGATTCCCCTCGTGTTCTTCGTGTTCATCCCCGTTTCCCCCTCAAATCCGTGAAGATCGGGCCTAGCCCTACATCATTTGGTATCAAGAGCAAGGGTTTCCACGGATTTGGATCGTGTTTCCACCGTTTATTAGCCATTTCTCCACCAAAATTTTTCTTTCCCATACCAATTTCGAAAATTCCAAAAAAAAAAAATAGCCCATATGGATTTCGTTCGATCTTTCGATTTGGTGAGCGATTTGTGGTTTTGATCCACGGATCTCGTGCTTAAGACCTTTTCCCCACTTTCCGTTGGTGTTTTCCGGAGGCCTTTTCCGCTCCAAGCCCAAGCGTGCCGCGCAATTCGTCGCCGGCGGTACTACCGTCCGAACGGCCGTTACTACCGCCCGCAATCGGTCTTACCGCCCGTTCGGCCGGTGCTACCGCCGCACGACTATTCACCGACTTCATCTTCGTGTCGCTTCATCGCTACCTCGACGACATCAAAGGTATAGCTTCCGACACATCCCTTTCCATTTCGCGAAACTTTTTCCTAGGAGCTAGCTCTTCATAGTGTGAGCATTGCACTTGTGTGACACCAAGTAACCATATCATAATCTTGTGAGCATCTAGTTGTAGCGGACTCGGCTCGGGCAAAAGCATAAAAGCAAAAGAGAAATAGAAAAGATTCAAAAAAAAAAAAAAAAAAAGAGAAAAGCCGAGCCGTGATCCTAGTTATCCTCAAGCTCCAATTACCAATAGATAAATGGGTACACTTGTGCAAATCGGGTGCTCTTTCCCATACACTTGAGCTAGTTGTCCTTCGAGAGGTGGTGCGGCACGAGCATAGTCTTCGTTAGGTCCAAGTTGCTCCCCCCTATAGTCGCACCATCCACGTTTGTCTCCACGTGTGAGTCTCTTTTGTTTCTCGGATTGTGTGGTTAGTCTCTTTTGTTTCGTGATCCTTGTGGTTATCCTCCACTTCTTGCAATAGCCTTTTCGTTGGTTTCGTTTCGATTTCTTGCCACTTTACCATACCCAAGCTCCTCATAAGTGTGTGTGTGGGTCGCTTTTGGATTGCTAATCAAACAATTTTACTCTTGTGACACCATTGTCTCGGACGGCAAGCCCACTTGTCCAATATTATCAACCAAAGGTAAGAGCGGTTTTTAGCCACCACATATTCCACATATCACTTGTGTTTGCTTCTCATGGCTAGGGAAGAACAAGACGTCGACTTCGGCAAACAAGCGGAGGCCCTTAGGCGGTACATGGACGACAACTTCCGTCGGTATGAGGAGCGCCATCAAGCCGCTCAATGTGAAAACAATGAGCGCTTCGCTCAAATCCACGAGCTCCTCGAGCGAGATCGTCGTCACTCTTCAAGGTCAAGTTCGCGAAGCTCTCGCCACTCCACCGCAAGAAGCCATGCAAGGAGTGAGAATGATCAAGGGCATCAACATCGTCAAGAAGCGCCTCATCCACAAGTGAACTTGGACCATCACCAACACCAAGACCAACATCGTCAAGAAGAGCCGCCCCCCCAAGCGATCGTACAACATCAACATCCTCAAGATCGTCATCGACAAGAGATACCAATTCCAAATGCTAACTTGGATCCCCAACACCGCTATGAAGATAATCGACATCATCGTCATGACCTACCTCCACCTCGAGCCCGCCGAGTGCCATTGGCCGACAATCATATTGATCTTGAAGACAATGAGGATTATGTGCCGCGCCACCATCAAAGGCATCGTCACCGAGACCGCCATCAACACCATGATGATGATGATGATGATGAGGATGATCGCAAGAACCGTTTCAACCCTCCCAAGCTTGTCATTCCTAAGTTCTATGGCACCAACGACCCGGAAGACTATATTGCATGGGAATCCAAGGTCTCCAAGCTATTTCGAGTCTACAAGGTGCCGCAAGACAAACGAGTTGACCTCGCATCCCTCGAGTTTGAAGGCTATGCGCAACTATGGTGGGAACAACTCCAAGCATCCTTTGAAGACCCAATAGACACATGGAATGACATGAAGAAGGAAATGCACAAGCGCTTTGTGCCACATCATTATGCACGCGATTTGTTCAAGAAGCTACAAGAACTCAAGCAAGGTATCAAGACGGTCGACGAGTACTACAAGGAGATGGAGTCCACTCTCTCCCGTGCACACATTGTAGAGTCCGAGGAACAATCAATGGCACGTTTCTTGAACGGCCTCACGTACCCCATCAAGAAGATAGTGGAATTCCAACCTTATGAGAACCTTGTTGAGCTCGTTCATCAAGCCATGAAGGCCGAGCGCCAAGTCGCCGAAGAGCTCAAGTATGTCAAGGCCAAGTCCTTCTTCGCCACTAGAGCTTCATCATCAACACAACCCATGACTCAAGTCCAAGCTCAAGGCAATGCCAAAAGCTCTACGCCGCAACCCACTACCACCTCCAAGAAGACGACGCCCTCACCACAAGCCGTCAAGTCATATATCACTTGCTACAAGTGTGGAGGTCAAGGGCACAAGTCATTTGAATGCACCAACAAGAAGGTGATGATAGTCAATGACAATGGAGACTATGAGTCCATGAGTGAAGATGAGTATCATGCATTGAACAAGGTGGCCACGATGCAAAGCTTGGATGAAGACGATGACTNTGTGGGTCGCTTTTGGATTGCTAATCAAACACTCTTACTCTTGTAACACCTTTGTCTCGGACGGCAAGTCCACTTGTCCAATACTATCAACCAAAGGTAAGAGCGGTTTTTAGCCACCACATATTCCACATATCACTTGTGTTTGCTTATCATGGCTAGGGAAGAACAAGATGCCGACTTCGGCAAACAAGCGGAGGCCCTGAGGAGGTACATGGACGACAACTTCCGCCGCTACGAGGAGCGCCATCAAGCCGCACAACGTGAAAACGCTGAGCGCTTCGCTCAAATACAAGACGATCAACGTGAGAACAAGGCGCGTTCCATTCGTCTCGAGGAGCTTCTCGCACGACAACAACGGCACTCTTCGAGATCAAGCTCAAGGTCTTCCCATCGTTCCAACGCAAGAAGCAAAGGTCCAAGCGAGATTGGTCAAGGTCAACACCACGACATACCTCCTCCACAAGCGAACTTGGACCATCACCAACACCACGACGAACATCGTCACGAAGAGCCTCGCCCTCTAGCGAACATCGACCCTCCACTTCATCAAGCTCGTCCTCGACAAGAAATTCCAATTCCAAATGTTAACTTGGATCCCCTACACATACATGAGGACAATCGACATCATCGTCATGAGCTACCTCCACATCGAGCCCGCCGAGTGCCATTGGCCGACAATCATGTTGATATTGAAGATGACGAGGATTATGTTCCACGCCACCACCCACGACATCGTCACCGAGACCGCCATCACCACCATGATGATGATGATGAGGATGATCGCAAGAACCGTTTCAATCCTCCCAAGCTCGTCATTCCTAAGTTCCATGGCACCAACGACCCGGAAGACTATATTGCATGGGAATCCAAGGTCTCCAAACTATTTCGAGTCTACAAGGTGCCGCAAGACAAACGAGTTGACCTCGCATCCCTCGAGTTTGAAGGCTATGCGCAACTATGGTGGGAACAACTCCAAGCATCCTTTGAAGACCCAATAGACACATGGAATGACATGAGGAAGGAAATGCACAAGCGCTTTGTGCCACATCATTATGCACGCGATTTGTTCAAGAAGCTACAAGAACTCAAGCAAGGTATCAAGACGGTCGACGAGTACTACAAGGAGATGGAGTCCACTCTCTCCCGTGCACACATTGTAGAGTCCGAGGAACAATCAATGGCACGTTTCTTGAACGGCCTCACGTACCCCATCAAGAAGATAGTGGAATTCCAACCTTATGAGAACCTTGTTGAGCTCGTTCATCAAGCCATGAAGGCCGAGCGCCAAGTCGCCGAAGAGCTCAAGTATGTCAAGGCCAAGTCCTTCTTCGCTACTAGAGCTTCATCATCAACACAACCCATGACTCAAGTCCAAGCTCAAGGCAATGCCAAAAGTTCTACACCGACCCACTACCACTTCCAAGAAGACGACGCCCTCACCACAAGCCGTCAAGTCATATATCACTTGCTACAAGTGTGGAGGTCAAGGGCACAAGTCATTTGAATGCACCAACAAGAAGGTGATGATAGTCAATGACAATGGAGACTATGAGTCCATGAGTGAAGATGAGTACCACGCATTGAACAAGGTGGCCACGATGCAAAGCTTGGATGACGACGATGACTACATCTATTGTGATGGTGACCCCAACCCCACTCTAGTTGTCACTCGAGTCTTGACTACAATCAACCAAGGTGATGACGCTCAAAGATGCAACTTGTTCCAAACCAAGGCCGGCATCAACGGCAAATCAATCAAGGTAATCATTGATGGTGGGAGTTGTCACAACTTGGCAAGCAAGGAACTATGTGAGAAACTCAACTTGACGTACAAGAAGCACCCCAATCCTTACCATGTGCAATGGCTTAGTGACTCCGGCACCGTGAGGATCCAACACACGGTTCAAGTATCCTTCAAGATTGGCTCTTACGAGGACACGGTGGATTGTGATGTGGTACCAATGTCGGTTTGCCACTTACTTCTTGGCCGCCCTTGGCAATTTGACAAGGCCGCTACTCATGATGGGCGCACCAACTACTATAGCTTCAAATGGAACAATAAGATCCTAGTGCTCCGCCCAATGACGCCAAGCCAAATCATCGCCGACAACGCCAAGACAATTGTAAGAGCGCAAGAAAAACAATCCCCTAGTGAGTTGAGTGGTGAGAGAGCGAACCACATTCACGTGAGTGAGAGCCACAAGCCAAATATGAGTGAGAAAGGAAAAAGAGTGAGTCCCGGCGTAGTCTTGTTAGCCACCAAAAGTGAGATGAGAGAAGTGAGAGCAAACCCATCCACTTTCCACTTCGTGCTCTTATGCAAAGGAGATGGCAAAGACACTAACGACTTAACCCAAGTTCCTCCGTCTATGTTGTCTATCTTGCAGGAATTCAAAGATGTCTTTCCGGATGAGCTACCTCAAGGACTTCCTCCCCTACGTGGAATCGAGCATCGCATCGACCTCATTCCCGGCGCCCCTCTACCCAATAGAGCGCCATACCGCACCAACCCCGAGGAGACGAAGGAGATCGAGCGCCAAATTCAAGAACTCCTCGCCAAGGGACATGTTCGTGAAAGCTTGAGTCCGTGCGCCGTTCCGGTAATCCTCGTCCCCAAGCAAGACGACACACTCCGAATGTGCATGGATTGCCGTCCCATCAACAATATCACGGTGAGGTATCGACATCCTATCCCACGACTTGATGACATGCTAGATGAGCTTAGTGGTGCCACTATTTTCTCCAAAATTGATTTAAAGAGTGGCTATCACCAAATCCGTATGCATGAAGGAGATGAATGGAAAACCGCATTTAAAACAAAACTTGGTCTTTATGAGTGGCTTGTCATGCCCTTTGGTCTTTCAAATGCTCCTTCAACATTTATGCGTCTTATGAATCACGTCTTGCGGACTTTCATTGGCAAGTTTGTGGTTGTCTACTTTGATGATATCCTTGTTTATAGCAAATCCTTGCATGAACACGTCGACCATGTGAAGCAAGTTTTGTTGGCCCTTCGTAATGCTTCACTTTTTGCCAATCTCAAGAAATGCACCTTTTGCACCGACAAGCTTGTATTCTTGGGTTATGTGGTTTCTTCAAAAGGGATTGAAGTTGACACCTCTAAGGTTGAGGCAATCACAAATTGGCCACCGCCAACTAATCTTGCTCAACTTCGTAGTGCTCTTGGTTTGTTTGGGTTTTATCGTCGCTTTGTGAAAGATTTTAGCACAATTGCTTGCCCCTTGAATGAGCTTACAAAAAAGAATGTACCCTTCATTTGGGGCAATGCTCAAGAATCGGCTTTCAATGAACTCAAGAAGAGATTGACCGAAGCTCCTTTACTTGCTTTATCGGATTTCTCCAAAACTTTCGAACTTGAGTGTGACGCTAGTGGCCTTGGCATCGGTGGCGTCCTCATGCAATGTGGCCGTCCCGTTGCCTATTATAGCGAAAAACTTGATGGTGCTCGCCTAAACTACCCAATCTACGACAAGGAACTCTATGCCTTAGTACGTGTTTTGGAAGTGTGGCAACACTACCTATGGCCCAAAGAGTTTGTTATCCATTCCGATCATGAATCTTTGAAATATTTGAAAACCCAAGCCAATTTGAACAAAAGGCATGCCAAATGGGTTGAATTCATCGAGTCTTTTCCCTATGTGGTGAAGTACAAAAAAGGCAAGGACAATATCGTTGCGGATGCTCTTTCCCGCAAGATGATCTTACTCACCCAACTTGAAATCAATGTTTTGGGTCTTGATGACCTTAAAGAACTCTATGCTTCCGATTCTTTCTTTGGTCCTATCTTTACCAAGTGCACAATTGACAAAGGTTGCGATGATTTCTACTTGCACAAGGGTTTCTTGTTTAAGGCTAACAAACTATGCATTCCCGAGTCCTCGCTCCGTTTGTTACTTCTACAGGAATCACATAGTGGAGGACTCATGGGACACTTTGGACGTGACAAGACACTCGCCATGCTATCTACACACTACTTTTGGCCACGGATGACGCGTGATGTGGAGCGCTTGGTGCGCCGTTGCCCAACTTGCCTCAAAGCTAAGTCCACTTTGAACTCTCATGGCCTTTATATGCCTTTACCAATACCACACACACCTTGGTCCGACATTAGCATGGATTTCGTCTTAGGATTACCTCGCACAAAGAATGGCAAAGATTCAATATTTGTTGTTGTCGATCGCTTCTCGAAAATGGCACACTTTATTCTTTGCAATAAGACCAACGATGCTTCACACATTGCAACTTTGTTCTTTAGGGAAATCGTTCGTCTACATGGAGTGCCGAAGACCATTGTTTCGGACCGCGATGTCAAGTTCACAAGCTACTTTTGGAAGGCATTGATGGCAAAGCTAGGAGTCAAGCTCCTCTTCTCCACCGCTTACCACCCACAAACCGACGGCCAAACCGAGGTGGTGAATCGAAGCTTATCAACTCTCCTTCGCGCATTAATCAAGCCAAACATCAAGGGTTGGGAGGAATGCATACCGCACGCCGAGTTCGCCTACAACCGTGCCTCCCACCGGGCGACCAAGCGAAGCCCGTTTGAGGTTGTCTATGGGTTCAACCCCAACACCGCCCTAGACATCCTACCACTTCCTCTACATGAGCGCACCGACATGGACGTCGACAAAAGAGCCGACTACATGAAGACATTACATGAGTCAACACGAGCAACTCTAGAGGAGCACACAAAGCGCCAAGCCACCAAGATCAACAAGTTGAAGAGGCCCATGGTATTCGAAGAAGGAGACCTTGTGTGGCTACACCTCCGCAAGGACCGTTTTCCGGATGAAAGGAAATCCAAGCTTGCTCCTCGCGGTGACGGACCTTTCAGAGTGCTCAAGCGCATCAACGACAACGCATACAAGATCGACATACCAACCTCAAAGTACTTGGTGCATGACACGTTCAACGTCGCCGACCTATCCCCTTTCCACGGAGATGCAAGCGTTCAAGAGGATGACGAGTCGAAGACGACTCTTTCCGAAGGGGGGGGAGATGATGTAGCCCCACACGTGGACAACACCATGGACACCATGCCAAATGGCCCAATGACAAGATCAAGAGTCAAGGCTCTTCATGAAAAGGTGACCTCGCTCCTCTCGATGTGTGATCTTGACCTTCCTTTGAATGGGTTGCTACTTCATGCCGGTACCTTGTGCATACTCAGGATCCACCCAGTTGATGGCCCACAATGGAGTCAAGGAGATGACCAAGAGAAGGCCCAAGATGATGGAGAGGGTGGACCAGAGGAGACCCAAGAAGATGGACAAGAAGAGGAGGGAAGGAGCGAAGACTGGGTGGCCGGCCTCCCAGCCGGCCTAGGCCGGCCTCCAGGCCGGGCACCAACCCGAAGCCGCCGGCCTCCCAGCCGGCCCAGGCCGGCCTCCAGGCCGGGCACCCACCCGAAGCCGCCGGCCTCCATGCCGGCCCAGGCCGGCCCCCAGGCCGGGCCACATCCCGACGCCGCCGGCCCACGCGCCGGCCTCCCAGCCGGCCTCCAGGCCGGCCTAGGCCGGCCCCCAGGCCGGTCACCCACCTGAGCCGGCCGGCCTCCAGGCCGGTTCCCCGCCTTTCCTGCCCCGTTTTGTAATGGACTATAAATAGCCTTCCACTTTCCCCATTTCCAGGGTAGACTGAATCTGAGACTTGTGAGAGCTATGCTCCTCCTCCCTCGTAGCTAGGGTGCCTCGTTGAGGTAGATCTTGTTGTTGCTACTCTTTCACTGCGGTGTCTCTAGTAGTGCAAACCAATCTTTCACTGCGGTGATTCTATTGGATCGGTGGACCGGCCGGTAAGAGCAATCGGTTTCAACAAGAGTAAGTTTGGCTTTGATTCTTCGATCCAAAGGCTACCTTTTTGAGGGTTTGTTGTTGGGTGGAGTTCTTAGCAGGATTTGCTAGTTATCCTTGTGTTTGCCCACGAATCTCCCTCGTTTCCCCCTCGTGTCTTTGTGTTCATCCCCTTTTTCCCCTCAAATCCGTGAAGATCGGGCCTAGCCCTACATCAATCACCAACAAGATGAGAAAGAAGCTGACCATCTGATGTGGCATTCGCCTCTTCCTCATCCTCGTAGGTGGCTGTCAACACCGTCGAAGCTTTTGGAATAACCGTTAGACGGTCAAATTCCATATACCTCAAGACATTAGTTGACACCTCTACTTGAGGCTTAGTACTACCAAGATTAAAACCTACACTATGAAGCTTAAACTGAATTGACTTATTTGAAAAAGAAAGAAAAGACTTCGAATTTAAACCCGTACCTATGGAGTCCAAATTATGAACTGCCTTGCGACGCATAGCCTTCGCCAATGAGTCCTCGTCAGTGACGGAGGCCCCGTCCAGCCCCACCCCAAACCGGTCGCTACGACGGATCGGCGTAGTAGACGACGTCACCAAAGGAGGTGGCGTGCAAGGCGAGGTAGAACCTCCAACAGGTGCCGGCGACGTCGGCGCGGTGATGGCCGGGGCCGGCGTTGGCAACGAAGGTGCCGACCCCAGCCCAGCTACGCCCTGAGCTGGTAGAGGCGAAGAAGATACCAGCTCAGGACCCATCCGTGGAGCACAAACAGGTGACAGAGGGGTCAGAGTCGGGGAAGAGACCACCTCCATCACACTCTCCATCACCACAGGAGAGACCAGGGCAGCACTGTCCGAGACAGGTGACGGAGGGGTCAAAGTCGGGGAAGAGACCACCTCCATCACACCCTCGTCGGCCGCCCCTGTCTCTAGCTCAGCAGAGAGGACCGGTCCAGCTGAACCGCCACCCTCAGAAGAGGCCGCCGTGAGCCCCACAGCAGCGACCACAGCCAACTCCGAGGCCAAACCGGCGACCACCGGTGCCTCCGAGGCCGGCCCTGATACATCAGTAGACACTGGCCCAGAAGACGAACGCAGAAGATGAGGCGAGGTACGCCGCACCCTAGAAACGATCTCCATACCACGAGGTGTCATCGGGCTAGGGTTATACGGGGTGATCGCCACCATGTGCCTCACCTCCGGCACCACAGACCGTCCAACAACTGGAGCCCCAGAAGACATACTAGCATCAACCTCCATATGAGAGCTCTGCTGGCTAGTCCCACCAGGAACATTAGCCGGATCCAAGGAACCCGAACTCGAACCCTCAGTGTTACCAGGACCACCGGACCCAGAATCATCACCCCTACGCCTCCAGAAAAAAGGAACAAAGCTCGGATCAGGGATAAAAACAGAAGACTCCCTCCTGAAGAAGAACTCATACTCCCCGAGCTTGATAACACAAGAAGCACCAATATAATTACCATGCTCATCCTGCCGACTCTCCAGAACCGAGGAATCAGTCATCGCCACCAAGATACGAACCACATTCTGACTCCTCAAGGTGACCAAATCCACATCCAAAGTCGTGCCAATGAGAGATCCAACTGCCCAGAGCCCCAGAAAGTGTCTGACAGCATAAGGAACCCCCTGCACATGAACCGAAACCTGCTCTAACATCCTCTTAGGCTGGATATCCTGAGTCGCCCAAATAGACACAGTGGCCTGAGCCGAGAAAGAAGGAACAATCATCTGAAAACCGTCCAACCTCTGAAGATCCTCTACAGAAGGGAAACCGATCAAAAAAGCATCCGCACCGTGAGGGATGGCCTCCCAAGTCCACTGAGATCTCGTAGGGCACATCCGCGACATCAGACTCTGAATGGCGGCTGCAGTGACTGACTCACCAACAATCGATACCAGCGCAGTGGGGGAGCCAGACGGAGCAAGATGCTCCTTAAACACACTATCCGGTAGCTGCAAAAACAACGTAGCATCCGTACCGAAACCAGAAGTGAAAGCAGAAGGCCTCGGTAGGCGAAGAGTCGGGCACCGCATGGTAGGATGCTCAGCATTGTTGCAAACCAAACAATAGTGCTGAACCGTGCAGTCTTTGGTCGCGTGGGTATTAACCGCACACTTCCAACAGACAGTAGCCTTCTTCTTAGCCTTACCCAGAGGGACAACAGAACTCTCAGCTGGAACAGTCTCAACAACAGAAGTCACCGGAGCAGCTGGAACCACCTGCTGCTGCTGAACTCCCGGCTGCTGACCATACATAACCATCCCTTGCTGCATACCAGAGGACACGAACTGAGGTTGCTGCACAAACGGCGCCACCTGCTGTGGCTGAAGCCCCTGCTGAGGCGGGGCCTGCTGCGAAACCTGAACTGCCGCCCCCGACGGGCCATTCTTCTTCTTCTTCTTCTTAGCCCGAGACGCACCTTGTCCACCCGCAGCAGCCAGAGGAGGAGCAGGCTGCTGCGGAAAGGGAGGGAACACGGGAGCCGGCATCAGCGGCGGCACGAATTGCCCATACGGCATAAGCTGCGGCGGCATAAATCCCGGCGGCCCATATTGCCGCGAAGGTTGCTGCAGAGGGCGGTACTGGAAGCCCCCGACCTGGGGCATCATCGGGGCACCGGACAGCGCGGACGAAACGGCCGCAGGAGCCGCGGCACCCAACATCGGCTGCTGCCCCAGCTGCGGTCCGAGGGGAGCAGGCTGCGACGGCGGCCGAGGCGCGCCACCACGAGGACCAGCTGGTGCCGGCATCCGCTGCGGCACCGGGTTCATCGGCGCAGCTGGAGGACTGGAGACGACGTCGGCGAACGAGCGGCCGAGGTGCGGCCGCGGACGGGCAGCAGAAGGCGCGAGCACTGGCGGTGTCGAAGCAGATGGGTGCGCCGAAGCAGACGGACCCACGGACGAGAACGAAGACCACGGCCGCGGCCGGGCTGCAGCAGGCGATCGCGGCGAGGCAACGGTCGAGGGAGACGAACGGGACGAAGGAGCGGAACGCGGAGGCGAGATGCGATCAGCTTGGAACGAAGAATTAGGGCACGCGCTGACCCATAGCCTAGCGAACCGTCGCTGAAGGTGTGCCCACGGTCGACGGTCAGGATCACGCGCATGCAAGCCGGACCCACCACGCGAAACGCTCCCGGCTTGAATTCCTGGGAACCCGCCACCACCCGGAGATCGCGGCGAGGTCGGCCCGATGATCGCGCCCGGCGCCGGAACGACCGGCGAGGGCGACCCGCCGGGAGCCACCCGCCCGTGCGCCTCCATCGCCTTGTCAATGAAGGATGCAAGCACCGGCGGCGGTGAAGAACGCCGGGAAGGGAGGGGTCCCCTCCACGGCCCCATCCGCGGCGGAGCTCGCGCAATCCTCAGCCCGACCGGCGAGGAGACCACACCGCGCCCCCTTCCCCATAACGACGCCACCTTCTGAACCCTTGCCGGCGGCGACTCAACCCTTGCAGGTGACCTGCACGACAAAACACCGTTAGAAAACTCACCTGCCGCCGGCGAAGTCGCCCGTTCCCAGAAACGGCTTTCCGCCGTAGGGAAGCCGGCATCGACCCAGAATTGCTGCCGCAGCGCCTCATCGGAGAGGGGCGACGGTGGCGAGCCACCCGAAGAGCCCTCGATGACCTCCACAGCCTCCAAGGCCGACCGCACAGCGACATGATTCACGTCGAGATCAAGCTCGCCGGACAGCTCCGCCGAAAGCCCCCCCAAGCAGGCGAAACGCGACCCGGCTGCCCCCGACCACGCCGTCGGAGCCAAGGTCAGCCGCCGGCCACCCCTCCGCCCAGGGCGAGGAGAGTCTGGCTGATCCTCCGCGTCGTCGAAGCAGTCCGAATCACCGGCCCAGAAGCGACCCGCCGGTGGAGATCCGGCCGGATCGCCGAGCGCGCTCCCCATCGTCGTCGTCATATAACATAGGAACAAGAGGTATGATTTCACTGTCCATTCTATTCAGTTCCCCGTCTGATTGCTGGTCTTTAGAGCATGCGATAGCCTGATCAATTGAATACAGATTCTGGATTGTTCGCTCGACTGGATCATATAAACCTAATTTCTTCCCAGTGTTCAGCAGGATCCTTCCATCATCAGGATCAACAGCTAATGGCACCACAACATTTGTCCCAAGGGAATAGTCAGGCCATCCTTCTAAGTGAACTGGAGTCACGCATAACAAATTTATTTCAGATTAGGTGCATTTTACAGAGAGAAGCGTGAACGGAGTCACGCAAGAAACAGAAAGGATGTCCTTGCCAGGACATTGACCTGCTTGATTACATAAGCAACGGATAGCTAAATGCCTATTCTGAATACGAAGGGCTAACCGAGCTTGATGATCTGCTTTTGTATTGCTGCTCCTGCTAATGTGAGTGATCTTGTTGCGATGAAAAGAGGGAGAGGCTTGGATCGCTGCAATAAGAGGTCTGTTCTCCCAACTACCTGGAGCTGTAAAAAGTGTTGGCGACCTGGCTGCCGCAGCTAACACCGAGCAGTCTGTGTAAAAGTGGGGGCCCTGCACCTGAAAAAGATCTGCTAGCATTTTAGCCAGGAGAAGTCCATAGGCCTCCGCTTGAAGTGGTGATGATGCTGGAGGAGAGAGTGCAGAGACATGAAGTTGTTGAAGGTGCTTATTGTTGGCCATACTGATGATTAATCCTAAACCAGCTTGGTGCATTTCTGAATCTGAACGTTTCTCCCAGGCTGCATCACAAAAGATGGCATTCCCTGCAAAGCCATTGATGTCCTGCATTTGTGAGGTTGTTCGAGCTACTTGCGGTCGTTCCTGTGCCTGCTTATGTCCTAGATCATTGGTGGAGTTGTTTGCTTCCAATTTGTGCTCTACCCCATTGGCCATGCTTTAGCTTCCATATATCTAAACTGTTCCCAACTGGATCTGCTAGAATAGCACACAATACTCCCTCCAGCTCTACCACAAATGCATGCCAATGACATCTGCTATTCCACATTGCAATGCATGGAGGGCAATGGACGACACCAAAAGAATTTGTAGCGATGTCGAAAGAGATAATGGCCCGCTCATAGCTCTGTCCCAACCTTGGCTCACTCATCCAGTACATCATCCCTTCAAGATAGGCGGGTGGCATATCATTCACAGGTAGAGGTGGGACCAGGTCTTTTGGGGCATGACCTCCAGAGTTACACCACCGTAACAGGCATGTCCAGTCATATCGACGAGATTCAAAGTCCTTGAGGTTATAGTACATTTCCACAAGAAAATGCTCACGAGTCAAAAGATTGAACCCCAAGCCGACATCTTGTTTCCGACTGCAAACACGTTATGATCTGCTTGAGTCTGCCCCTGAGTACAGTACACCTTGTGGAAACCTATACATGGGTTGTAGAGATAGCTATTTTCCTCGGTGCTTACCAGGTTAAGCCCATGGCAAGGCTTCGAGCAGACCACCTTTGTATCAAGCAGTGCAATGTGCCTATGCTGTTCTTCAAGACAACTATTCGAGGGAGAAGCCTGACTGTCCAATGCCCTTGCCCACAAGCATGACCTTTGGTCTTTTGTCCATGTTCTTGTGTTCAAGGTACGACTGAATGAAGCTTTCGCTCTCAGTCAGACTATGCCACTGCTTGCAGACAAGTTTGGCCCGTATGACTGATTTAGCTGGGAGGCGGAGCAGGATCTCTTTAGTCGCCTTAGCCAGGGTAGATGATAACGCTATCTCCTTATCTGTTTTATGCACTGGAGCAAGGCTCTCTTCGAGTAAACCGAATCTTGAACAAGGGGTATTTCTTATTATACGAGATGTGTGTGTCTCTGTAACCGAAAGAATGGTCTCTAGAACTCCAGACCTATGGTCATATGAGTGAACCTTTTTTTGGAACTTGCAGTCAACCAAGTGTTTGCTAGTATAGATGATAATCTTCTTCCCTGACCTGCAACTGCCAACAGAACCAATAACTCTCGCAATCTGTGGCTCGAGTAAATCTCTTGCTACGTGCCCTGACAGATCAATTTGATGACTCAGTGACCAGTCACCGGAGCTATAATCAAGCAGCTTCCAAATCTCCAAAGAGCTACCAGAAGGATTCTTGCGAAGGTCTCGGACCATACACAGCTGGTTATCCATCTCCACCAGGTGTTCTACTGAACCCCTGGTCCAGGGAGGCTGGTGCACTTCTGATGCCCAGAAGGGCGGTGATCGGGCACATTTGAATGTCTCCTCTATGACACAAAAGGATACGACAGCAGCTCTAGGCCATCTGACCAAGGATGAAGGGTTGACGAACCAGTGCAGGAATCCGTTGGCATACACAGGTGGTAGTTTGTACATGGCAGCATTACAGGCAGCAGCAAGCAGAAACCGGCGCTTCCCAAAGGGTACTCCTCCGGTAGATGGCCTCCAGCAACCCCCAGAGCCGCCTCCAGCCGTGTACACCTCACACTTAACCATCTCCTTCTCGTGGATCCTACCATTTGATCAGCCTCACCACCTTGTACTTCCTTGTCCGGGCATCAAATCCCAGTCCAGCAGAGGACCTGTGGTTCGTATCACGGAAAGGCGGCAGGCGCGTGACTTCCCTTGTGGCCGCATTGCAAATGTAGTAAGCCGGCGGAACAGCGTCGTATAGAAGGGTTAGGCCACGGCACGGGGCCGGCGTCAGTACCTCCATGAAGTTGCCGCGGGCATAGTCGAGGGTGAACAATAGCTCCTCTCTGGGGTCTGATGGCGAGCACGAGTACACGGCCGTGGAGCCAAATCCTGGTGTAGGTGAGACGTGCAGTAGCCTTTGTGTCGCCTTGGACATCGCCCTGTGGAGGCAGTAGAATTCCTCGGAGGAGACCATTGCAGAACAGGAGCGGCAGACGGCCTGGAAGCGGGTGATGGATTTGACAGGAAGCCGCAGCAGCACCTCTACAACCATCTCATCCGGGAGCGATGGTACTGCAAAACTGGATACGGCAGCCATCTTCTTCCTCTTGTTGCTCGCTACCATGCCGTGGGGTGGCATTGGCACGACACTCTTCCTCTTGCCGCCAAGCATCGTGCGACCCCCAGTGTGTTGATTTGGTCTGCAGTAAAATCGACAATTTTAGTGAACCTCGTCGATGCAATTCACTTCAATTTCTTGAGATAATAAACTCACTGTATTGGTAGTACTAGCCAGTTCAATTGATGGGTCAAAGATTCAGATCAATTTGTTGACAAAAAAAAACACAGGTCCGCCGATGTGGGAGAGACCTGGTTGTTCACAAGAAAAGAGAGATCTGCTGGAGAAAAAAGGGGGGAACAAGGGATTCCTTACTAGCCAGGAGGAATCGAGTCGTGTCCACTCCCGGAGTTCCTCCTCCTCCGCTTGGCGGTTTGGCGTCCGGGAGGAACGGGAGCAGTTCCGTGCTTCCGGCGGCCATATTGGAAGGAAAATGCTTATTATAGGGCGACCTATCCGGGCGGATCGTAGGTCGCTCCGCGCGCTGTCCGACCGGGGCGAGAAAATCAGCCTTTTCGCGCGTCTTCGCTATCCACTGCGCACATACCCTCCATCATGCGGTCAAGCCCCACTTCCACTCATGATTCTCACGCAAGTGAACCGAGAGTCACACTGCTCATGTTTTGTTACGCTAACTTTTTCGGACCCTGCTAGCGTATCATGCAAAGGTCCCCTCGCTAGGCAGGGCCAGTGCATGCACCACTTATCACAACTAGTAATTTTTATCTACTCATGTGCATGCACCACTTGCATGTCGATTTTTGCTATATATATGCACACATAGATTTTTCTTATTCCCCGCAAAGAAAAGATAATTTTTTCATTGTTACATATTTTCGAGCTTTTTATCCTCGCCCTCCTTTTTTGGCTGCTGTTTTTTTTTTGCTGCAACTCGGCGCACATCCTACTGTGAGCTGGTGTCGTTGTCCAAACCCGGATGGTGCAAGTCGGCATAGTTCACGGCGACGTTGCGAGGTTGTTGCGTCATCGGAGGCAACGTTGCGACGTTACCGACACGGGACTCGGATAGCATCGACATGGTGTGTGATGTCCACAAGTTTGCATACATATTATTTGCTTTGAAATATCTCAAAATATGCTACAAACATATAACAAATTTGTTTCAATCGTTTTGGATTTTTTATTGTGAGTTTTTGCTTCATGCTACATAAATGTTTCTTTTTGTTGTAAAAGCACAAAAAATGTGCTACAAACAAATAACAAATTTGTTTCAATAGTTTTTGGTATTTGTTTTGCTGCAATCTACTTATGTGGATTTTTTTGTTGTAAAGGTAAAATAATTATGCTACAAATGTACATTTTTTTGTTTCAATAGTTTTTGGTATTTGTTTGTGTGTTTTTGCTGCAATTCTACTTATGCGGATTTTTTTGTTGTAAACGTGAAATAATTATGCTACAAACGTACAATTTTGTTGATTCAATAATTCTTGGTATTTGTTTATGAGTTTTTGCTACAATGCTACTTATGTGGATTTTTGTTGTCAAAGTACAATAATTATGCTACAAACGTATATTTTTTTAGTTTCAATAGTTCTTGGTATTTGCTTGTGAGTTTTTGTTGCAATGCTACTTATGTTGATTTTTGTTGTAAAAGTACAATAATTATGCTACAATCATACCATTTTTTTTGTTTCGTTAGTTTATCCTTTTTGTTTTGAGTTTTTTTTCTTATGTTTTTTTATTGTAAAAGAACAATAATTATGCTACAACATACAATCTTTTTGCTCCGATAGTATATATTTTTTCGTTGTTATTTTGGTGCAACGCTACTTTTGCATTTTTTTATTGTAAAAGTCTATAAATTATGTTAGAACTAATTTGATTCAATAATTTTCATTATTTGTTGTGAGGTTTTTACTACAAAAATACATTTGAAAGAGTTTGTGCTTGTAGCTAGAGAGAAATTGAAGCATCACGTGGTGGGATCCACCCACGTGACCACAGCACGTATCTTGCACTAGCCTGAAAAGCAAGCTGAAGCGGTACTGTAGCAGGTAAGCAAATTTGTGCTTCATGCAAACAAGACAGTAGAAGAGAAAAGGTCACGCAAGGCGGTCCCCACTCAACATGCGACCCACGCGGTGAAAGCGACATATCCTTCGATGTATTTCCGAGCGTCCGATTGCGCTTGACGGACGGCTCGCAAGGGGACCTACGCGGGGATTTTTTTAGGCCGGACTGCGCCTACCGCGCGCCATATTGGAATTGGATTTTCTCTCCCCGGCCGGACCGGAAACAGCTCCGATGTCCATGTGTAACCAATGAACTCTATTGTTTCAAAAAATGATGTAAATTGAATAAAAATATAGCAAAAATATATAACATCGCTATAATAATAGTACACATAATCAAAACTTATAAATAAGTTTAGGACGAATTAGTATGAAAAGGTAGGATCTGGGGCAATTTTATGTCCGCCGATGATACTATAAGTGATGTTACTTCAATACCAAATGCCGAGCAAGTGCATTTTGTTAACTTATTACTAAACCCAACTTGCAAAACACATTATCCAGTGTATACTCTAGAAACTTTCATGCTTATACTTACAGCTACTATTTTTTATTTTTTTGTTCGAGACTTTACAAATCTCTATCAGACTATCATGATATTGAATATAATAATAAAATATATTAATGAACATACCTACATACATAACACACATAAATACACATGTAAACACTATATAGTTTATGAAAGTAGAAACATTCATACAGTGAGAACTTTTATTACAAAATATTTTAACTTAACCCAAGCAAATGTTTGTGGGATATGCATTACAAGTTTACAACTAGATAAGGAATAATACTATAGCTAATGTTAAGAAAATATGTTATATGGTTAACCATGCCATCTATGTAACAGAAATTATACACATTAAGAATCTTGTATGATAAAAATAAGTATAAAAATTTAATACAAATATGTTAAAGTTAATTTTCCTAAGGTCACAACAGCGAAAAATAAAAACCTTTCCTACAACCACCCAAGTAACAGCTCACGGAAGAGCCCATGGAGGCTTACCGGTAGACGCGTGGGTGCGGATTACTCGAGGGAGTGCATCGTGGGCAGCTTCTCGTGGTCTGGCGTGGGAGAAGTCAACTTTTGGGGGGCCGAGCGCCACTGCGTCGTGCACGTCGAGGATGCTCTTCTTCACGGCGGCCACGGCGGCGTGGACCAGGGTGCGCTCCTTCTCGGCCTTGGCGGTGTCGAGGTCGAGCGCCGCGTGCACGTCCACGGACGCATGGAGGCGAGTGCATTCGTTCTGCGCCATGCGATTGACCTTGAGGGCATCGAGGAAGGAAGGCTTCTTCCTCTCTGCCGCGGACACGGACGCGTCGGTGACGAGACCAGGCTTCAGCGCGTCGGGGGCGGGGCTGACCTTGAGCGCGTCGGTGACGAGGTTCATCTTCAGCGCGTCGAGGAAGGTACTTGTCTTCCTCTCTCCCGCCGGCGCAGCGTCGGGGACGAGGGTCCTCCTTGCTGAGGTCGCGGCGTCGGGGCTGAGCGTGCTCGCCCTCCTCCTTGGCGAGGGCACAGCGTCGGGACCATGGTGCTCTCCTTCCTCCTTGCCGAGGGTGCGTGGAGGAGGGTATGCTGCGTCTGGGCCGCCCGCACGTGGAGTGTGGGCTCCTTGCCTCCGTACGCCGCCACCTTCCTCTGACGGTTGCTGGCGCTCGCCTCGGATTTCTTCACCGCCTCCTCGCTCCTGTGCCCGCATCCATCCAACGTAAGCGAAGAGATCTCAACACATAAGCAAGCGAGAGAGATCTAAACGCACCATCCATTGAGAACGCAGAAGGGGTTCCGAGATGGGTTGATTCCCTGCTGAGGGTCTCCAACGACAGCCTGAGCGCTGCATCGCCGTGCCCCTGGAGGCACCACCTTCCAAGCGAGCCTGCAAATCTCAGATCAAAGAGGCTTAACATGGATGCAAGGAGAAAGGGATGGAATACAGATAGCGTAAGGCTTTCGATCTTACCTTCAGCCGGCACTGTTGCTAGAAGAACGGGAGCATTGGACGGGCGGCGAGCGGATCTGCACGACGATTTCTGGTGGTGGTGGAAGCCTGTCCGTGTCCTCCGACCGACGGAGGAGGTCGGCAAACGCACCGCCCGGCGACCTCAGAGCGGGCGAACGCTTCTCCATCTGGGGAGCAACCCAGCCCCATACGGTGTTCTCTGAGCGGCGGCGGTCGGAGACGCGGAGACTAGCCATGAGGAGGAGAGGAGAGTGAGATGCATAGGGTTTCTGTGATGGAAGGAGGGTGCGGCCAAGGTTCTACTAGTACTAGAGGGAGGAAGGGGATGGTGAATCTGGATTGTAGCAGCGACTGCGGGCTCAGCGTGGATCTGGATCTATGTGCACACACTCCTGCCGTGCGCACATAGACAGCGTGCCTATTATTACTGGATTACCCTTACCCACGTCAATGGCAAGTGGTCCCAGGATCGGCGGACCACAGTCAAGCATAGGTAGGTTGGCCCATATCAGGAGATCCGCGTCCAGTTCCTTGTCCCAGTGGCAAATTGGGTGTGAGAATTCGCTAAGATTACTTTTGATGCAAGGCAACCGCGTGATAACTGTACTCACGACCTCCCTATCTTTTTTTTAACCCGCAGTATCAGTTATAAGAGCATCCTAAAACGCGAAACTGAAACCCTGTTTTCAGTTCGCATTAGGGTTTTTTTGAAGTCCAAAAAGCTCGGCGCAAAACAGAGACGGAAAACGGAACCGTATTTTTAAAATTTTCTCTGCATTGTCGTGAATAAATGGACGAACTGCAACGGGATCACCGATTACAACCACAATACCCCGTCGGTGATCACCGGAGATGCAAAAGAAAGTACCCTATCCCTAACCCTACCCGGGGGCAGCGCGGCGACCTAGATGTCACGGCGGCGCCGCTCATTCGTCATCGGAAGGAGCCGACGTAATAAGGCACCGCGCGCGAGGCGGCGATGGCCTTCTCGAGGAGCACATCGTTGACCTCGACGATGCTCCGGCGCTGCGCCTCGAGCTCCGGCTGCTCCGCCGCCGACCGCTCGCAGAGGCTTGCCACGACAGTGTCCACAGCGTTCTTCGGGACAAAGTCCAGCTCGGACAGCGAGCGGCCGAATGCGGCTGTGTTGTACTCCTCCGGCTCCTCCGCCGGCGCGTTGGCCGACCGTTCGAGAGCAAACAGAATGAATTGTCACTCCAAAAGATATGGGGTTTCATCCAATCGGAGTGTAGCAAGTTCGTTGGATCCTACGAGCATGTTGTTACCCGGCCCGTGAGTGGCATTGGGGTGATGGATTTGGTATGTTTTCAATCGTTTCTCCATCCATTCAAGTCATACTATCCATATCAATATGTGTTTGCGATTTTGTTTGTCAAATAGGTACTTCAAGCTTTGAAAACATTCAAAACCCAACATGGGGCCAAACCCTTTACCCGCCTTCACATCTGCATGCCTCAACACCATCAGCTATAGCAGCAGCATGCCCTCCACCCGCCTTGCATCCGCAGGTCAGCGCCACTGCGAGTGGAGCCTGCGTTCCGGTGAGTCCACCCTATGCTCGATTCTGCCAAGTGAGAAGCGGAGGAGGGGTAGAGGGAAGCAAGCAGCAACGGCAAGGAGAGAGCAAGAGAGAGCTCGCGCACAGGGGGGTCTAGGAATGGAGGCGATCTCCACCACTTCCTTTCTGATCTAGAGGGATTCTCTTCCTCTCTCTCTCTCTTGAGCGAGCCTCCGTGCGCGGGGGGGGGGGGGGGGGGGGGTAGTCTGAAGGCGGCGACGGGGGAGATGCAGTATGGCGGCCAACGGAATGGTCGCGGGGTCGCACAACCGCAACGAATTCGTCGCGATTCGCCAGGGCCACACAAGGAGAGAAGAAAGGAACCAGGAAGAAGGACACGTGGGGGCAAATTATTGGACGTGGCTTCATCCGGCATCCCCAAGAGCCACCCAGCGCGCTGGGTTTGTCCTGGGTTGGCCGGCGGTATTTTTGGTTCCTAGGCGGGTTACGGGGGCGTGGCTGGGCGTTTTTTCTGTTCTTTTTTTGCATCGCCGATATTAAAAAGGGGTTGTGGACCTAGAGATGTTCTAAGATGTGTGTAGGAGGGACTGGGATCCAGTGCCACGGTTTACCTTGCCCCCTTCCATCCACCATTCATCGTCCATTCAACGGATGAGATTCGTCTAAAATGTAAACTCGAACTACAAACATTTTTTTAAAAAAATTGAAAAAATTTCAGCAGATTGTATATGGTCCGATGTGTAATAATAAAAAAATTCACTTTATTTTAATAAGTGGTTTATCGTTAAATAGCTTTTCATGTTTTGATTTTAAAAGCTATTAATCATAAATGAGTGATCCAGTTGATACGAAATTTTCAGAGAATAGACAAGGAATCATATACAACCTACTGGAATTTTTTCAATTTTTTAAAAAAATGTTTGAAGTTCGAGTTTACATTTTAGACAAATCTCATTCGTTGGATGGAAGATGAACGGTGGATGGAAGGGGGCAAGGTACACCGTGCCTTGCTGTGAGCAAGGCACTGGATCCCAGTCCATGTAGGAGGTCCTCGAACAGGGTGATGTAGCCACATAGGTGGTGGGGGACGGTGTTAGAAACTGAAGTGTTGTTGATCCGGAAGTGCCGGCCTTCCTATCCCTCACGTCCACGGACTTGGGCAAGGGGACCCTTTGTTGCCGCTTCTATTTTTCATTGCCGTCGATCGATCCTCTCCAACAAATCCTTGAGTTGGGCGCTACTCCATCAGATCCGTGGGAGAGACGCTATGTTGTGGACATCTCTTCAAGTGGATGATACACCGACTTTTGTGGCGCTTTTTGAAGAGAACGTCGAAAAGCTTGCGGCAATCCTTTGAGAGGTGACGGGCCTATGCGCCAATTTCCACACAAAAAAACTCGATTCGTTGTGGGAATATTGATTTAGATGCCGGCGCGCGGTGAGAGCAACCTTTTGCAATGTGATTTTACTAGTACAAACAGCATGCACCCATATGCTCCTATGCTAGGCAACTGCGGCTGGGCAGGACGTACACAACAAAGACGTACATGGTTACAAGAGGCTGATACTCCAATGTACTACTAGTACAGACTAGAGAAATATACTCCGTACTAGTGTACTACTGTAGCACCAAATATGCAGCGGAGGGAGTTGTACTGTACCACATTAATTAACATGCAGCTTCCGACGTAGAGAGAGAGAGAGGGGGGGGGGGGGGGGGGGGGGGATGATGTACGTAGAGTAGAATGGTGTCCAAAGTCCGGCAGCCTTCCCTCCCCTGCCGTAGCACCAAATTAGAAAGGGAAAGCATGGCCAGACTCCAGACTTGACCCTGGCAATGAAAGGTGGAGACTCGCCGTCTTTTCCCGTATCCGAGTTTGATACTAGTAGTAGCAGTGCAGGTGATCTGTGTCTAGAGCCTAGGCCGGAATCATTGCGTAGTAGGAGTACTAGTATTTGACGACCCAGCTGCTTCCCTCCTGGACGGACCTGGATACGTGCGTCGTCCACCGGATATCGATTGCATGCACCCTTCCACCGGGCGCCGTGCAAGGCGTGTTGCCCTCCTCTCCTCGGCCGGCCGTCGTCGATCAGTGTCAATGAACGCATGTTCCTGCTCTGCTGCACTTGTTGTGATTGAATCAGATAACATTAAAAAAATATTTGATGCACACACTGGCTCTTTAGCTTTTGTCCAGACGAAAGACGACAGGGGCCAGACGGGGAAGAAGAAAGTAAAGCAGGTTTAACCTGGCTGGCTCCGATCCAGTTGTTCAAATGAAAGAAAACTACCTTTTCGACCCAACTTTCACAGTGTTGTTAGAGCATCTCCAGCAGAGGCGCGCGCGAAAAACCGCCATTTTTCAGTGTGTTGTCCTGCTTACAAACGTTCAGAACTTGAGATTACTCACCATACAGAATCATGGTCTGAGCATTCCAGTTACGTGCATAACTGTTTTTCGCGAACTCAGGCAACGGTGTGGCAACATGCGACACGAGAACGCCAAAGTAAACAAAAGAAAAAGGCGCATGCAGGCTGACATGAACACAAGAGCAGCAACGGCTGCTCAAACCGTAAACTTCACAGGTCACATGATCGATTTGCCCAAGTTGACACACAGTGCCATTGCTATCCAGTACAGCAGCAGAAAAGCCACAAACTGAGGGGACTACGATGGTTTCCTCAAAACACAAATCATGTCAAAGTAGAAAAATCCTAAAACCTTATGGTCAATACATAGGCACAGTGCCATGGCTATCCGGTACAACAGAAGAAAAGCCACACTCAGGGAACCTAAAATGGATTTCAGCTAGGAACAGACAGCACATCACATTAAAGTAGGCGCCTTCATTCGCTACAAATCCACTTGCATGCAGAAAACTATCTGCAAATACAGGTGAAGGGTACACGCATATCTTGCTCTTCACCTCCTCCTTAGGTCTCTCCGCACAGGTATGCTCGCTACCTGCGCCTTAGGTCTCTCTGCACAAGTAAAAGGGGAGGGAAATTTTGTTATGTCGAACTTTTCCTTAAAAATTATGGTATTTAGCAGTTCATGGATTTAAGCACAGAATTTATCAGAAGCAAACAACATATCCTTGAAAACATACGAGGTAGTTGTTATGCATCATACAGGCTCACTCAAGTTGATGATATAACTAGATTAGTAGTAGACAATCGCTTCTTGAGCAGCTAGCAGCAGGTACTTCCTAGAGGACGGTAGAAATCAGACCCTACAAAAGAGAGGACTTACTCTTGGACCACGGTCTGTGGCTGGTGTTGATCTGCTGCTCCCTGTATTATCTGCCTGCTGAATCATCTGTGGGCTATCGTGCTTGTAGAACGCCTGCAGAGTTCTCACCATAAAAGGGCGGACAATATTCACCTCCATTGCAGAGAGATTTTTGAGCTGTAAGAATGCAGAAAAAAGTAAAAAGCATAAGCCAGTGAGCAAGAGATCAAGCTCATTAAATTATACACACAGTGAGCCAAAAATTAGTACCATTAGTAATAAACAATGTGCAGTAATACGGTAGCAAACAGGTATGGCACAAGCAACTTCAGAACAGCTTAAAATTTTGTAATCCATAATCATATTATCAACATTCATACATTCATGAAAGATGTTCAAATTTTGTAGAAATGTATTGTTAACTAAATATATGAGAAAGGTTAACTCATCTTCATAATAACTTTTAAGTTTTAACAGACATGCTATAAGAGACTTCGAGAGAAAACAACAGAAATGTCAATGTTATGGAGAAAAAATACGACATATTACTCCTCTTCATAATAACTTTTAACAGAATTTTATGAGCCAGTAAAGTAGCTCATTCAGTGGCTGGAAGTGCAGGACAAAGAGATACCTTCACAGCATGGGTACGGCCAGATATTGTCTCTAATCCAGTCTCAACCTTATGGAACCTGACATCTCTGATATCCTCAATCAATGATCTCACCTGTATCAAAGCTACAAGTAAGAATGTTTAATGAAATCAAAGCAAACTAGAAAGTACAAATTTACTTAAAAATTCCTTATAACTCACCAAGTATGCATCTGAGATGTCATCACGAGCACTGTACAAAAAAACAAGAGAGTTAGGCTATGCATGTTGTTTCTTTAACAAAATTTTATAGCTTCTTAATACGGAAGAAAAGCAAAAGTCACTAGGTATGCTTACTGCTCAAACAGAAGCTTAGATACTTCGATATAGTGGAATGGTAATGGCTGAAACTCTCTAGGTGACTCTCTTTCTGCATCCAACACCTGTGTTAAGCGTTCTGGCAACAAAAGTAGCAAACATTTAAGGGGCGAAAATAGGCAGTTGAGTATACATCAGATATAAGCAGTGTCAGTTTGACCAGATACTGCAACTGAAGGACAAATGACACCCGCATACAAGAATTCAGAAAAGGTGCAATAGCTACTGGTTTAGCCTTGTACTGGTTCTACGCATCCCTAAATAGAGGCACAGAGCTTCTCCCCCCATGCACATATTATCATATATGCACCAGCATGTGGCATATACAATCCTATAAGCTACGGTGCAAGTATGACAGGAGCTGAAGCTACTTAAACAAGCCAGCGAACAGGCACTCACCAACAGTCATCCACTCTGGTGCGCGTACGGTGCACTTGCCACGCCTCTTGAGTGCCACTGCAAGCCACAGTGGGACCTTGCTTGCAATTTGCGGGAAGAAGGGCCCGAAATCCCCCTACATTTCACAGGTGAGTACAATGTTAGCCAAAACTGACCAGATGACTAGCACCACTTGGCACTTTGGCTATTGCTCGGTTCGTTGCCAAAAAAATTGCGGGAAGAATGGTCCAAAATATTTTTTACAGTGGTCTGTTTTATGTCCGCAAGTCACCCTACAGAAAAATTGGTCATGCTACTTTGGCTATTGCTTGGTTTGTTGCCAAAAGTTCGGTTGCCTATGGATCCTCTGATGTTCCCGTCACAGTTTGATGCTAAAATATTGGCCAATGCAGGGTGGAGGAATCCCTTGCTGAATAATCGGCAAGCCAATGCTTCGCAGGTGGTAGACGTCGGTTGAAACCAAACGTACTCTAGACATGACTGAACTCTTAAATTCTCAGAACTCCCACATTATACTAGAACTAGAAAGCAACCAACAGTCGTGAAAACATCGATGTGGACCAATCACTAGACAGCGGAGAGCATGAATGTCGGTAGCAAACAACTGAATCCTAGAAACTGAGGTGTGGTCTAGGAGAACAGTGATGAGTAAAAACTTAGTTGGTTGAGGGCAGGCACGCACGCAGATCATGTTGAGGGCCTCCATGCGGATGTTGGGCACGATCTCGACGATCTCGTCCTCCGCCACGAACTCCACCTGCACAAACCAACCAACCAAGCAACCAGCCGCGATTAATCCTTGAACGAAACCAATGGAGTCGGCGGGGAGGGAACAGAACAGGCCCTAGGTCGATACGGATGGGTGGAGGGTCGAGTGGTTACCTCGGAGGGCGAGAAGAGGGAGAGGTGCGGGTCGGACTGCCCCGCCATTTCGATTTGGGGGGGCGGATCTAGATGGTGCTGCTGGGTGCGTGCTCGGAGAAGAACACGAACGCGGTGTCCCAGCGAGGAAGGACAGGAATGACGAAGGCGGCGGCGGCGCGCGTGAGAGGCGGGACGCGGGGAGTGGCAGCGGGACGCGCGGAGGCGGGGAGTGGCAGCGGTGGCGGCGGGAAGAGGGGCGTCAGAGAAGAGCTCATCTGTACACCTGCGAAGGGACCTCTCTTCATAGCTATAGCTGGCCAAACGTGCCGGCCCGGCCCGGCACGGCCCGGCACGGTGCCGGCACGGCACGTTTGTGGCACGGCCCGTTAGGCCCGCCAGCTATTCGTGCCGTGCCGGGCCGGCCCGCGTGCCGCGGCGCGAGGCTAGACACGGCACTGCGGCCCAGTTACGGCCCGTTAGGCACGCCAGGCACGGCTGGGCACGGCCCATTTAGCGTAAATGTGGCTCAAAAATAAATAAAAAAAGATAAAATAGGTAAAAAAAATAAAAATAATAAAAAAAAGTTAAACGGGCCGTGCCCGGGCCGTGCTTTTTTTCCCGTGCCCCGGGCCGGCATGCTGGGCCCGGCCCGTTTGGCCACCTATATTCATAGCCCACATTCAGTTCAGATTACAAAAGTGTCTAGAAATATAACAATATTTTTGCAGAGATCCAAGTTCCAAGTTCAAGCATAAACTGACCAAGTAGTCTTTATAAACCAGCCCCAATCTGCAACCGAACAGTGCCTGCCATCAACTCGACGCCCCTATTGGGATCAAGAGCAACTGCTGAGGATGATGGCTTTGATACCAGTTTGACATGCTCGGAGTTACGATTCAGAGATTGCCAAATGGATTCAGAGGACAGCAACCAGAAAGTAGCAGCAACTTTGGATCAAAGATCAGCTGGAGTTAACACACTTACAAAGGAGAATTCCTCCCTTCACTGAATCATGCTCTTTAGGGCCCGCTTGGATTGGGTGTAGATTTTTACCCCCGTAATTTTCCACCCCTTCCGGCTCGTAAATTAAACGGAGCTAGCTAGGTCCGTATTTCTATCCGACGGTTTACGGCCGGAATCCACCAATCCAAGCGGGCCCTTAGCCCAAAGCCAAAGCGGTAAGACAAGGCACTGGTTACTGAACTTAACTGAACATTTTGACAGCAAAGTGTCAATTCTGCAGAGATTCAGTCCCCGGTCCTGACACCACATATTTCATGCACGAAATTAAATAGACTTGGGACTATATAACAACTACATGTACATCAGTTCAAGAAACAACACGTACACAATTTTATCGTACTTTGTACAGTTTCAAGTCGTCATATTTTTGCATGGTGTTATAGCAATAATATACTCATGCTGTACATCTATGAATCTTTTCATGCTTTTTGAGAACTCAGAAGCGTATTTTGGCAGCGGTTGCAACTTCTCGCTTCATGGAGTACAAAGGTATCTTGACCCGAGTTTCTCGAGGCCTCGTGGTGAGCATTCATGTCTTTCCTTGGTAATACTTGTTCACCAGTCTCTCCGAATACTCCCCGAATGTAAGTGCTCCGTTTGGTGGGATCAACTGGTAGGAGTTTCAAAAAGATCAGTTGATGGAAAAGAAACCACAATGAAGTTTGGAGAAGAACACAACTGCAAGTTTCTATCATTGCCAGAAGTATAAGAAGAAATGAAGCGAAGTTTCTGGTTGGTAGATGGCAAACCTCTTGGTGATAAGGAATTTCACTTGGAAACTTGAGCGTCTCATTCCTGCAAAACATTTTTAAAGAACAGTTCATTTCGAGAGCACATAAGCTATGATTAAAAACCCATAATAACCAGCCAATTCTTCAATATTAATGCCCCACATAATCCTGTTGTGCTGGGATTAGCTTAACGGGTACCAAGTGAAAACATAAATGCGTTCACTACGAAGTTAGATTCTAGTGTTTGCACAGCTGAGCTTACTGACTATAACTAACAACACACAGGAACAAGCCCATATGACATTCGAAAGTACACCTCCCTTAAAATTTTGAATACAAAATTTGCACTTACCAATCTGGTGCATGAACATTGCGAAAGTAGAGCGCTCAACATTTGAAGCATTCTCACTGCTGGGTGCCTGAAAGTAACAACGGTAGTACTAGAGGTTACAACCATGGGAAGTTCGGAACACTAATTGCCTTGTACACTACAAAACTAGGTGCTATTACACCCTCAACTGGTAAGCTCGTTGATACAATACCTGCACACAGTGTGGAGTTGCACATAGACACCCTCTTGATAGTATTTCAGTAGTTTCCCCAATTTGATAAGCTAATTCATCCTCCCCAAACGTAACCTGCAGTATCCAATAAAAACTAAATAAGCGCAGAGCTGTGAGCAGAATGTTAACATGGTTTCAGCACAATGATTTAGATAACGAGTGTCAACAGTTTCTATGTAACTATTTAACCAGAGAGGGGTACAGTTGATCCTGGTTTCAACGGTGTCCATTTCCCAGTGCAGCAAACACTGGTGTATCATTTTCTACAGATGTGCTAATGCAAACACCGGTATAATTAACATTATATAGCTTATTACCCATATTTGACGAGAAAGCTATTGGGATTCACAGGAACTTACCTTAACAACTCGGTTATCACGAGTCCGGATGTACAGCCCAGCTGCACTATCAGCAGGGGCGGAGCCAGGACCCGGGCAACCCGGGTCGTGGCCCGGGGCGTGAGCGCCGGCCGTAGGCTATACTGTAGCGTATTTACTGTATTGCGCTACTGTAGCAACGAAGTGGCCCGGGGCGTACTCCCATCCTGCCTCCGCCACTAACTATCAGCACAGGGGATCTCCACTGAATTTCTCATAAACAGGCTGTTAGATGTTGTTTTAGGCTAGCTAGGTTCGGCTGGTTAGACCTAGTTCAGTTCGTGTACCATACGATTCTTGTGTATGGACACGTTTCCTAAACTTGTACAAACTTGTGCATGCCCTTGTTGGCTGCCTATATTAACACGCAACCGTACCGAGGCCAATGTACGTTCCACGCCACAATTGTTTGACATGGTATCAGAGCGTCTCTTCCGAGACCTCTAGCTGCCGCTACGATCCAAACCCTAAACCTAAAAAAGGCCGCCGCCGCCGCTGCATCCTGCAGCCGCCGTCGCCGCCACCCTACATCCAACGACCGCCGCCGCCGCCGCTGCTATATCGCAGCCGCCGCCGCCTCTGCACAACCACAACACGACACAACGACAACCACAACTACAGCCCCGCCGATCTCCTCCGATCGCTGCTGCCCTACGACCACGACAACAACATCTAATACGACCACAATCTACTACGACCGCCACCGCCGCTGTGATTCTCCAGTTGCCGCTGCCCCCACGACATCATGAGTTCTTCATCATCATCATCATCGACGCTGGCCGCTACCCTGGGTGCGCCCCCCACTCAAACCCTCAATCGCACCAACCATCTTGCATGGAAGGCGCTAGTTCTTCCCGCGTTTCGCGGTGCTCGTGTCATGGGCCTCCTTGATGGCACTGACCGTGCACCGCCCGAGACTCTGGAGCAGGAGGACGAGAACAAGTCGAAGGTCGAGGTGGAGAACCCGGCCTATGCTGCATGGATTGCGAGGGATCAACAGGTTCTGCGTTTCCTTCTAAATTCACTGTCGCCTGATATTCTTTCACATGTCCTTGGCGTGAACTCTGCCGCCGAGGCCTGGTCTCAGATTGACAGCATGTTCAAGACAGCGGCTCGCTCCAAGATTCAGCATCTTCGGAGCCAACTCAACGACACCAAGAAGTTGGCGATGAGCGCCGAAGATTACTTCACCAAGATGAAGGGGTTTGCCTCCGAATTGGCAGCGGTTGGCAAGCCCCTCGACGAGGACGAGCTTGTCGGGTACCTTCTTCGCGGCCTCGACAAGGACCACTACAACTCCCTCATCACGAACATCAACGGAAAGTCAGATACGACGCTCGATGAATTCTTCGGGCAGCTCAGCTCCTATGACATGCGCAACGGCCCTGGTCACGGGGCTCATGAGGGCTTCTCTTCATCGGCAAACATCGCTCGTCGCGGTCAGGAGTATGACCGTGACTATCGCCCCCGCGGACGCACTCCTGATCGCGGCCGCCCCGAGCGCGGAGGCCAGGACTACCGAGGAGGAGGAGGTGGTGGCGGCTACCGCCGTGACCGCCGTGATGACACGCGTTTAGGGGGTGACCGTGATGATCGCCCCCGTCGACACGATGATGATCGCCGCCAGGATGGTGGCAAGGGGCGCCGTCGTTCTGATCGTACCCCTACGCCTTTTGTGGACACTACATGCCAAATCTGCAACATCCATGGGCATCCTGCAAAGGACTGCTGGTGGCGCTATGGAGATGATGATGATTCTGACCGTGATCGTGGTCACAAAGGTGACAAGAGTGCAAACCATGCATTCTATGGTGTAGACACGAACTGGTACTCTGATACGGGTGCCACTGACCACATCACGAGCGACCTAAACAAGCTCTCGACACATGAAAAGTACACCGGACATGACCGTGTTCGCACGGCAGAAGGTACAGGTATGCACATTAGCCATATTGGTCATTCAAAATTTACACATCCTCTTGGTTCCTTTGATCTTAAAATATTTTACATGTTCCTAGTGCATCGAAAAATCTTCTTTCCGTTCATCGATTCACTCTTGATAATCATGTCTTTATTGAGTTTCATCCTTTTTTCTTTTTGGTAAAGGACATAAAGACTCGAAGAACTCTGTTTAGAGGACCCTGCTATGGTGGTCTCTATCCCTTGCTGCCCATGTTCAATGAGACCTCCAAGCTCGCCTTCAGCGCAATAAAGCCGTCATCCTCCACATGGCATCGCCGTTTAGGACATCCATCTTCTTTTATAGTTCAGCAAGTTCTTCGAAAGAATAAGATAGCTTACACCCCAGAAAGTACTCCATATGTTTGTGATTCTTGTCAGTTAGCTAAGAGCCATCAACTTCCATATCCCACTTCCACTAGTGTTTCTACTGTTCCTTTGGAGCAAGTGTTCTCTGATGTATGGGGCCCTGCTCCTCTTTCTGTGGGAAAACATGCCTATTATGTAAGCTTTATTGATGATTTTACAAAGTTCACATGGATCTATTTGCTTAAAAAGCGTTCTGATGTTTATCAAGCCTTCCTTAATTATCAGCAGTATGTTGAGCGCAAGTTTGATAGGAAAATAATTACTATGCAAACTGATTGGGGAGGAGAATATGAAAAATTAAATAGTTTCTTTCAGAAGGTTGGCATTACACATCATGTTTCTTGTCCTCATGCTCATCAACAGAATGGTTCAGCTGAAAGAAAACACCGTCATATTGTTGAAGTTGGTCTTGCCTTGCTTGCTAATGCCTCTATGCCTCTTAAATTTTGGGATGAAGCCTTTCTCACAGCCACTTTTCTTATCAATATACTTCCTAGCAAAGTTCTTGATTTTGAATCTCCCACTGAACGTCTTCTTCATGTCACACCTAATTATGATGCTCTTCGCACTTTTGGCTGTGCTTGTTGGCCCAATCTTCGTCCCTACAATAAACACAAACTCGCTTTCCGCTCAAAACAGTGTGTTTTTCTAGGCTATAGTCCTCTTCACAAGGGTGTAAAATGTCTTGATGTCTCTACAGGGCGTGTCTATATCTCTCGAGATGTTGTCTTTGATGAAAATGTTTTTCCCTTCGCTGCCCTACATCCCAATGCTGGTTCTCGTCTCAAACAAGACATCTTGCTTCTTCCATCCTCCACAACACCTTCCCAAGAGAATGATGCAAATTTTGATGATCATATTGTGCCTATTGTGTCTTGTACTAATGTGTTGCAGGATGGAGAAGCAGCAGGAGAAAACGGAATCGAAAACCGTGTTGAAACGGACTTAGAAACTGAAGAAAACCGTTCATTATCACATGCTACAGAAGAAAACGAAGATGAAAGCAGCACGGAGCACGAGGAGGAACATTCCTCTGCTGCCCCGCCTGATCCCGAGGAGGATCAGCGCACAGCTTCCCGAGCTGATCCTGTCGGCACGTCAGCGCCTGCCCGCTGCGTCATCGACAACGCCGCACCGCCCACACTGCTGGTGTACACGCGACGCAAGCAGCCCGTGGCATCATCCGACGCCACGCGGTGTTCTCCCGATGGCCAGCCCGCTACAGGCGAACTGTCCCCTGGCGCGATGTCGCCTGTGTCGGCCAGCCCAGGATCTTCTACGGCTCCCGACTCCACTTCTGAAGTTTTGGAGACGTCCTCGCCAGTGCAACCTGCTGCACCTCCTGCGCCCCCGTCTCCGATACGCACACGTCTCCAAAAAGGTATAAGACATCCCAGGAAATACACTGATGGTACAGTTCGGTATGGTATGTTGTCCTCTACAGGTGAACCGTGCACTCTGACAGAGGCTCTCGATGACGAAAATTGGCACAATGCTATGAATGATGAGTACAAAGCTCTAATTGAGAACAAGACTTGGCATCTTGTTCCCCCAAGCAGCAATAAAAACCTGATTGATTGTAAGTGGGTATACCGTATTAAGAAAAAGGCAGATGGTACCATTGATAGATACAAAGCACGATTGGTAGCTAAAGGGTTTAAACAGAGGTATGGTATTGACTATGAAGATACTTTTAGTCCCGTGGTGAAGATTGCTACTATCAGGACTGTTCTGGCTCTTTCTGTTTCTCGTGGATGGAGTCCTACGGCAGCTAGATGTCAAGAACGCGTTTCTTCATGGTGTTCTGGAAGAGGAAGTGTATATGAGACAACCTCCAGGTTTTGAAAATCCTAATGCTCCCCATTATATTTGCAAACTTGACAAGGCCTTATATGGATTGAAGCAAGCTCCTCGAGCCTGGTATTCTAGGCTGAGTTCTAAATTATGTGATCTTGGTTTTACACCTTCGAAGGCTGATACCTCACTGTTCCTATTTAACAAGTCAGGTATCACTATGTTTGTGTTAATATATGTTGATGATATCATAGTAACAAGCTCTTCTGATCATGCTATTTCTGGTTTGCTTCAAGATCTTAATAAGAATTTTGCTATCAAGGATTTGGGTGACTTACATTATTTTCTTGGCATTGAGGTTACCAAGACACAGAATGGTTTGCTTTTGACACAGGCAAAATATGCTACAGATCTTCTTCAGAGAGTCGGTATGCATGGATGTAAGTCGGCACCTACACCCTTGTCCTCCACAGAACAATTGTCTCTTACAAATGGCACACCCCTGGGTCCTGATGACAGTACTCGATATAGAAGCATTGTTGGAGGCTTGCAGTATTTGACTTTGACACGACCAGATTTATCTTATTCTGTTAATAAGGTTTGTCAGTATCTTCATGCCCCAACTACAGAACATTGGACAGCTGCAAAGCGTATTCTTAGATATGTGAAAGATTCCTTAAACACTGGAATTACTTTTGTGAAATCTTCCTCCACATTCCTTAGTGCTTTTTCAGATGCAGATTGGGCAGGCTCTCTTGATGATAGGAGGTCCACAGGGGGATTTGCCATATTTGTTGGACCAAATTTGGTTTCCTGGAGTGCAAGAAAACAAGCTACAGTGTCCAGGTCCAGCACTGAAGCTGAATATAAGGCTCTAGCAAATGCAACAGCTGAACTGATTTGGGTTGAAGCTCTTCTTGGTGAACTTGGCGTAAAATTGAAGGAAAAGCCATGTCTTTGGTGTGACAACTTGGGTGCTACCTATTTGTCTGCCAATCCAGTATTTCATGCTCGTACTAAACATATTGAGATTGATTTTCACTTTGTCAGAGAAAGAGTTGCGGGAAACTTGCTAGATATCAAGTTTGTGTCAAGTAAAGATCAAGTTGCAGATGGATTTACAAAGGCACTTCCAGTCAAGAAATTAGAGGAGTTTAAGCGTAATCTAAACCTCTCTACAGGTTTAGATTAAGGGGGAGTGTTAGATGTTGTTTTAGGCTAGCTAGGTTCGGCTGGTTAGACCTAGTTCAGTTCGTGTACCATACGATTCTTGTGTATGGACACGTTTCCTAAACTTGTACAAACTTGTGCATGCCCTTGTTGGCTGCCTATATTAACACGCAACCGTACCGAGGCCAATGTACGTTCCACGCCACAATTGTTGACACAGGCCACATGTAAGTCCTGAAAGAACGACCAAAACTATTAGCTTCGAGACAAAACCATAGCAAATGCGAAAGCTACATACTTGGGAAAAAAAGATAAGATGTGATTTACCTGTTAAAGACCCATGGTCAGTATGCCATCCACACCACGATGAAATAGAACCACCTTCTTCTTGTGTGCTGTCAGGCATTACCATATGAGGTAAGTTAATATCAATTTTTACAGCTAAAACACTGGAAAGCTTGGTTGAATATTACGAGGGTGAGAAAGAATTTAAGCCATAAGTGATTGTATAGTTTGCTAATGTTATTATTCTTGGTAGGCCATTTACAGGAAGTGCAGAACCAACAAACCAAAATAAACCATCACTATCTAGAGCGTATTCACTATCTAGAGCAAATTAATTCTTCATGCAGCTGGATTACCTGAATTGTCTTGGGAAATAGTAGAGCAGACGTCCCTTGTGACACCTTGAACGAGAAATTGTCTGCTCAAGACTTTCACCATCATATGTTCCCACTCCGTGCTGCATTACTGAAAAACAGACATATGTCGATCCATTGGACTAATTGGTAAACCAAACTGCAGATGTAGTAAGCCGGCGGAATAGCGTCATAGAGAAGGGTGAGGCCATGGCACGGCACCGGCGTCACCACCTCCACGAAGTTGCCGCGGGCATGGTCGAGGGTGAACAATAGCTCCTCTCTGGGGTCCGATGGCGAGCATGCGTGCACGGCCGTGGAGTCAAATCCTGGCGTAGGTGAGATACGCAGTAGCTTTGGTGTCGCCGTCGGCGCCGCCTTGCACATCGCTCTATGGAGGCAGCGGAATTCGTCGGAGGAGAACATTGCGGACCAGGAGCGGCAGACGGCCCGGAAGCGGACAATGGATTTAATGGGAAGACGCAGCAGCACCTCTAAAACCATCTCCTCCGGGAGCGACGATACTGCGGAGCTGGATGCAGCAACCGTCTTGATTCTCTTGCTGCTCACCACTGAGCCGCAGGACGGCATTGGCTCGGCGCTCTTCCTCTTGCTGCCAATCATCATGCCAGTTCCAGTGTCGATTGGGAGTAATTTGGTCTGCAATAAAATCGACATTTTTAGTGAACCTCCTCGATGAATTTCAATTTTTTAAGATTCAGATCGAAAGTTCACCTAAAAATAAAAACTAAGGTCCATCGATCTAGGAGAGATCTGGTTGTTCATAAGAAAAGAAGAGAAAAATCTTTTTTTTCTGGAGAAAGATCTGTTTGAGAAAAAAAGGGCGAACAAGGGATTCCTTACTTTTAAGAGGAACTGAATCGCGTCCCGCCGGGCCTCCAGTCTTGGAGTTCCTCCTCCGTTTGGCGATTTCGCGTCCGGGAAGAAGAATAGCGGTTCAGGCAAAGACTTCTTTTTTGCCGCTGTACATGATATATCTTCGCCGAGATCGCGCGGAAGGGAAGATAAAGCCGGCTACACCTACCCGTACTCGGATAGGATTTCTCTCCGTGGCAAGTGCTGTACACGTCGGGGATTGTGTCCGTCGCCGCAGACGTCGGGGACGGACTGAGCTTCAGTGACTTACTACAAGTCACCGAGAGACTTGTGCACATCCAACGAACACGAACAACCAAAGGCAAAATCATCTCGAATTCGCTTTTCCGCAAGCGCGCGTCCTTCCGCGCGAGCCAACGTGGCCGGGCGGCGTCTTCCTTTCCTTTTTGTCTTTTTTCGAGCAAAATACACTGGTAGTCTCAATAGTTGTCCGACATGAGCAAACTAGTCCTAATACTTATAAAATGGGGTCAGGTAGTCCCAATACTTGTCCACCATGTGCAAACTAGTCCCAAATAATTGTGGTACCGACACGTGGCATGTTGCTTTTATGGAAACTACCCTATACATTTTTGGTATAGCACATATGCCCTTAGTACTGGGCACTACGGGTCCCAGCTGTCAGAGGCGGCACAAATAAATAATATTGCGGGAGGCAGAGACGGGTTCGAACTGGCGACCTTGCAGGTCATGCATGCGTGTCTCTACCACTCGAGCTCAATTAACATTGTGTGAGTTGTACAGACAAAATGATTATTATACAGGAAATAAGTAAGCGTCCACTGTCCATAGCTGACTGCCTAGCTCCTCGCTGATGTATATGGTACGTATACGTATCCGGCCCTAGCTAGCTCCTCACTGACGTATGCGTACGTGCACGCAGCCTGGTCGGCGTCTCCTGCTGCTACTTGCCGACTACAAACAATGCCGTCGCCGCTCTGCCAGGTCGGAGGCCATGATCACGAGGCAAGCGCAGCCTAGCACGGCGCCAGTGCTTCGGTATTACTGTATAAGTTTATAACCCAACACTGTGAGTGTCTAAATCATATCCGATGTGTACATACTACATAGTGCCACCACCAAGAGAGGCAGACAGCAACACCGTGAGCGTCGGCCGGAGACGCCAGCCCGGCCAGCCTCAGGTGTGGCGCCGCGTAGCACGTTGTCGCCGCAACCTGCGTGCACGGTGCACGTATAAGTGAGGAGCAGATGGTCGCCGACCAGGCTGCGTACGTGCACATACGCATGCATCAGTAAGGAGCTAGCTAGGACCGGATACGTGTATACATGCACGTACGTCCGTATACATATCATATACATCAGTGAGTCTACAACTACGAGCCAGCTTTGGACGCTTATACATTCCAGAATAATAAAGTTCCTGTCTGTACAGCACATACAAAGTTATGTCAGCTCCGGTGGTAGAGGCATACCTGCATGAGCAGCGAGGTCGCCGGTTCGAACCACGGTCCTGCATTTTTATTTATTGGTGCCACCTCTGACAGGTAGGACCCACAACGGTGTGACAGTACTAAGGCCATATCTGCTATACCCAAAATGTATATGGTGGTTTTCGCAAAAATAACATGCCACATGTCGGCACCACAATCATCTGGGACTAGTTTGCACATAATGAACAACTATTGGGACCACCTGACCCCAATTTATAAGTATTGGGACTAGTTTGCACATGATGAACAACTATTAGGACTACCGGTGTATTTAGCTCTTTTTTTTCTACTAGTTCGATTGATTAGTTGCCTCTTCCCCTATTCCCTTTCTTGTGTCTGCATGCATGCGGCTGGTGGTCCCGTCATGTAAGCCTCTCTATTCTCTTTTCCTCTATTTACTGTTTACTGGCTAATTAATCAATGTGAACTACCGCTGCATGCATGTCCCGGTTTGTGCTTTTATTTATAGTGCATGCATGCATCCTCGTTTCGCTTCCCTTTTTCTATTCTTTTTGTGTGTAATGATAACAGTATCAAAAAAAATATTGACCAATTTCCTTTTTAATTTTCTTGTTTCATCATCGTTTCTATTCCCTTTTTTGGTCACACCTCTTTTTTCTTCTATTCCTTTTTACAGAAACATGTATTTTGTAAAAGTTGTTTTTCTTAGACAAATTTATTTTTAATTCTCTTTTTGGGCCAGTGGTTTTTCATGGGTAAAAATAATGGGTGATGGTTAGAAAAAATTCGCTTTCTAGTAGTATAAAAAATAGGAACAAAATATAGATACCACTTTCTACTAATATGGATATAGGAACTTGTATTTGATTGGTCACTTCATTGCTAGGTGTTTCGTAACATATTCACTAGTGTTTATCCTAGTAACTTTTGTGTGCTAAATAAGTTATTTGATCTGTGTACGGTAATATGATACTAGCTTTTCGGTCACATCAATAACTTGTATGCTATAGTCGTGCTAATAAAGTTTTAGTATCCCCCGCTGATAACTTGTTTGATATGCGGTTGGTAATATCGTACTAATTTTGCTCACGTCGATAACTTTTATGCCAGAGTCTTGGTAATAATGTCTAGTTTTACCCTGCTTGATATGCGGCTGGTAACATCGTACTAGTTTTGCTCACGTCGATAACTTTTATGCCAAAGTCTTGGTAATAATGTCTAATTTTATCTTGTTTGATAACTTGCTTGATATGCGGCTGCTAACATCATACTAGTTTGTTCTTCATCAGTAACTTGTAGGGCTATAGTTTTTGGTAATAATGCTTAGTATCCCCACCTGATAAGTTGTTTCATATGTGTACGGTAACATGATACTAGCTTTTCGATCACATCGATAACTTGTATGCTATAACCCTACTAATAAAGTTTAATATCCCACGTCTGATAACTTATTTGATATGCAGCTGGTAACATCGTACTAGTTTTTCTCACGTCGATAACTGTTATGCCAAAGTCTTGGTAATAATGCATAGTTCTATCCTGCTTGATAACTTGCGTGATATGTTGGTAACATCATACTAGTCTTGCTCACATCGATAACTTGTAAGGTATGGTCTTGGTATTAAAGTTTGTAGTATCCCCAGCGTGATAACTTGTTTGATATCCATATGGTAATATCATACTAGTTTTCTTTCACATTGCTAACTTGTAGTCTATAGCCCCGATAATAAAGTTTTAGTATCCCCCGCCCGATAACTTGTTTTATATGTGATTGGTAACATCATACTAGTTTTGCTCACATTGATAACTTTGTATGTTGTGGTAATAAAGCTTTTAGTATCCCCCGCCTGATAACTTGTTTGATATGCGTCTGGTAACATCTTGTTAGTTTTGGTCACATTGATAACTTATAGGCTATATATAGCCATGGTAATAAATTTTAAGTACCCCCCACCTAATAAGTTGTTTGATATGTGGTTGGTAACATCGTACTAGTTTTACTCACATCGGTAACTTTTATACCAAAGTCTTCGTAATAATGCCTAGTTTTCCCCGCCTGATAACTTGTTTTATATACGATTGGTAACATCATACTAGTTTTCTCACATTGATTACTTCGTATGTTGTAGTCTTGGTATTAAAGTTTTTAGTATCCCCCGCCTATAACTTCTTTGATATGCGTCTGGTACATCTTGCTAGTTTCGGTCACACTGATAAATGTAGGCTATAGCCCTGAGAACAAAGTTTAGTATCCTCGTCTGATAACTTGTTTCATATGCGGCTGGTAACATCTTACTACTTTTTGCTCACATCGATAATTTGTATGCCAAAGTCTTGGTAAATTGCCTAGTTTTCAGAACAGGCTCTTCTTCTTGAGGCTGGGAATCCCCAGTAGTAGCCCTTGAAGGAGTGGGCGCAGCAGGAGTCTTTAGAACAGGCTCTATTCCAGCTGGGTTACTCAGAACAGGAGCCGCTGGTGTAGAAGAACTCGGTCTAGCAGAAGAGGAGCCACCTGCCATTGCCTGTGAGGGCCGACCAAAGTTTACAATTGCAGGAGTCTCTGGGGCAACCCTCTTGTTCTCCAAGTCATAGTGATGAACCCATACCTCAGGGTCCATTTTGTTGGCAATCTCACATGCATAAGGACGCACCAGTTTCTCCTCAGCCTTGAATTCATCCTGAGTAAAGGGTGTGCCATCTTCATGTTGACCCGGCTTCCCCATAGTGAGCAGAGCTGGTTCTATGACAGTTGGATAAATAGCTGTGGGCCAGAGTAAGGATCCTGATGGAGGCTCTCCTTAAAGAGGACTGCTTCCAGAGGCGCATATAGCCTGGTGCCCTAGAAAGCTCATCAACCAGGCGCTCAGGTTCCTTGGGACACCTGTCCTTGGCATTCAAGTATTTTACCACAGCACGGGCTCCCTCTTGCAGCCCATGACACTAGTCTAGCATCTCATGCAATTGCTTGCCAACTGGTTGATACGTCTCCAACGTATCTATAATTTCTTATGATCCATGCTTGTTTTCATACCATTTACTACATGTTTTGTTTACATCTTATAGCATTTTTATGCATTTTCTGGAACTAACCTATTAACAAGATGCCACAGTGCCAGTTCCTGTTTTCTGCTGTTTTCCCGTTTCAGAAAAGTACTTAAGGAAATATTCTCGGAATTGGACGGGACAAAAAGCAGCAGTCTTATAATTCAATGGACTACACGGAGCCCGAAGGAGAGGACCTGGAGGGCCATGGGCCGGCCACACCATAGGGTGGCGCGGGACCCATGCCTACCGCGCCACCAGGTGGTGTGGGGCCCACGGGAGCTCTCCGACGCCGCCCTTTCGCCTATATATTGCCCCCGACGCATAAAACCTAGACGGACCCCGTCATATTCCAAAGAAACATCTGCAGCGCCGCCGCCATCGCCGACAAGTTTCGGGGGACAGAAGTCTCTGTTCCGGCACCCTGCCGGGACGGGGAAGTGCCCCCGGAGCCATCTCCATCGACTCCACCACCATCTTCATCGCCGTTGCTGACTCCCATGATGAGGAGGGAGTAGTTCTCCCTCGGGGCTGAGGGCCGTACCGGTAGCCATGTGGTCTATATCTCTCTCTCCCATGATGTGATCTATATGTGATCATGAGCTTTACAATCTAGATGTTGTTATGTTACTCAAGTGGGCTTTATTTATGTGATCTCCGGAGACTCCTTGTCCCACGTGTGTAAAGGTGACAGTGTGTGCACCGTGTGGGTCTTTAGGCTATATTTCACAACATACTTGTTCACTGATTTATTATTTGAGTTGGATGTCTCTATGAAATTGTGGTGTGTTAGTACCTCCTATGATTGCTCATGGTCCAGTGTGGGGTATTCATTAGTACTTGGGAATATATCTTTGAGGAGTGCTTTTGCATTCCTACACAATGAATTAGTGTTCGTTATCCAGCCGGAGAATACTTCGGAGTAGTATATTGAAGTGCTTATATTTATATTCAATTATGATTGCTTTGTTGAGAGTGACCACTGGTGAAAGTATGATCCCTATGCCTTGTTTCTAAGCATTGAAACACCGTTTACAACAAGTTCTGCTACATGTTTGCTTGCTGCCATTTTTATTTCAGATTGCAATTACTACTTATAATCATCCATATTACTTGTATTTCACTATCTCTTCGCCGAACTAGTGCACCTATACATCTGACAAGTGTATTGGGTGTGTTGGGGACACAAGCGACTTCTTGTATTGTGATTGCAGGGTTGCTTGAGAGGGATACCTTTGACCTCTACCTCCCTGAGTTCGATAAACCTTGAGTGATTCACTTAAGGGAAACTTGCTGCTGTTCTACAAACCTCTGCTCTTGGAGGCCCAACACTGTCTACAAGAATAGAAGCGTGTGTAGACATCACTGGTAACTTGAGCTTTTGAGAGTCAGGCCCTGCAGAAACAAGTCAGTGAGCATAAGTTGATAATACTTTAGGAAAGTGCAAAGAAGGAGCAAGCAAAGACATAGCTTACCAAAAATGTGTTGGCACATGGCACCAATGCCCTTACGACAGGTGTCATAAACTGCTTTTAGCTCATTGTGGGCTTTCAGGGAAGTCTTCTTGGCAACCTCAGATTCTTTCTTGACCTGCTCCAGCTCAGCAGATAAAATTTTCAGGTCTTTTTCCAGCTGGAGAGAGTGCTCCTTCTCAGACCGAGCAATCCTGGCACTAGCAGCTGCCTAGTCCTCCAGTTCCTTCATGTCTCTCTTCATCTTGGAAATAAGATTCTACAAGTACAAGTTCGAGTTCACAAGTCAGGACTCACAAGTCATATACGAACAAGTCGGATATACAAGTTATCAAATATTTACAAGTGCAAAGTATGAACTCATGAGCTCCAAATCGTCACAAGTTAACAACTTGGCGCTTGGGGGCTACTCAGGAGTCATATTTTTCTCTAAATACAGAAGCCACAAGTCCTAGTCAACAAGTTAGCAGCTCCAAGTCGTCACAAGTTAACAATTTGGCGCTTGGGGGATACTCGCAGAGCAAAAAAAAAATCTACAAGCTAAGTATCAGCTAATTACATCGACCTGTAGCTCCAAGTTGTCGCAGGCTGACAACCTGGCGCTTGGGGGTTACTCGTGGAAAACTTTTTAGCTATCCTACCTAAGAGTCATCAAATTAAAGCCCCGAGTCCTAGAGGAGCTAAGGACTCAGTGCTTGGGGGCTACAACTCACAAGTTTTTCTACACAGCAATTAAAGTTAGAAGTTCAAAGTAAAGCACCTATCTCGGCCACAAGTCACCACAGATAAGGTGCTTGGGGGCTACTGCAATAGGAGGTTACCAGAGAATACAAAGACTAGAAGTCAGAAAGCTTACATCATGAATAAGTTTAAGAGATCTAATGGCCAGTTGCTCATCATCCTTCAATCTGGCTGCTTGATCATTTAGTTCAACAGCCTCTATCCAAGCCTCAGAAAAGGACTTGTTGTCAGCCACTCGAAGTTGGCTGTAATCGATGGAGGATTTGGCTGGCTCGTTGAGTTGGTCTGCAGAAGCCGCCTGATGAGGAGCCGGGGAAGGTTGAGGAATGGTCGTAGGAGTCTCAGTCTCGGAAGAGGACTGGACCACCAGTGGAGCTTTCCCCCGAGTTCTTGGAAGGGACTCGGGGAGAGTGGGAGCAGGAGTAATGGTCACGCATGCAGTTACAGGTGTGGAAGGAGTGGCCCTTGTGCTTGTCGTATGAGAAGCAGAAGGATGGACAGATCCACGGGCTGAAGTGACATCAGCCATGTTCTGGAGCTTTGTGACCTTTAAATAAGGCCGAGCCCTGAAAACGGACAAAGTCAGAAGTCAGCAAGAAGTTCATGAAAAGTAAACACAGAAGTCACATAAGAACAAGCAAGCTAAGAAGTCATACCCAGTGTTAGTCTCAAGGTCCAGGGAGGCCTGAGAGTCAGAGGAAGGCATAGACATGCCAGAATGATAGGAGTCGGCTTTGCTAGGAGGAGAAGTCGACTTCCTTTGGTGGGAAACTGACAAGGGATCAGGAGCATCTGCAGGATCGTCAGAGCACAGTTTCCTCTTCCTAGCAGCAAGAACGCTCTGCGTAGATTCTTGAAGTTTAGCAGTTGAACTGGTTGATCCAAGGACTCGCGAGAGAGGTACCTTTGGAACAGCCTCTCGAGACCCATTCCTAGTGGGAGCTGGGGGAGATGAGGAGCGGCTCTTTGCGCCGGAGGACTCCTCAGACGAGGTTGGCTGGGCAGGGGTAGGGCTTGAAGCCGTATGTCCCTGCCCAGTAACAGGAACCTCCTGGGAGAACTCCTCCTCATCATCATCTTCAACAGCAGCCTCCTGAGAGGACTCCTCCTTGTCATCATCTTCAACATCTTCTGCCCCGGCATTTTGCTCCGTGGCAGAAGCCTCCTCCTCCTCTGCCTCCTTATCAACCTCAACTTCAGTTTCACTTTCAGAAGCTGGCTTTTAGAAGGAGTCATTTAACTGTTGTCGAGGTGGGNTTGAGAGGACCCCTTCTTGTCATCATCTACAACAGCCTCTGCCTCGGCATTTTGCTCCGTGACAGAGGCCTCCTCCTCTGCCTCCTCATCAACTTCAGCTTCAATTTCAGTGTCAGAAGCTGGCTTGCAGAAGGAGTCAGTTAACTGTAAAGGGGATAGAAAGACAAGTCAAGTGATGTGAAACAGATAAAGCAGTTTAAAGGGAAAAAATAAAGTACTTACGTCGGGAGCCTGATTGGTGGAGCAAAAGGGCTCAAGTTCATAGTGTACTTGGTCCTTCACTGGCTTGCCTGTCAGCTTCTTGATTAATCGGCCGAGTTCAGGGCCGTCAGACAACTTCTCCGAGATGTGGAGATCATCAGTCACACAACGAGTGTACTAGCATATCAGCCGAGGCCTAGGACTCAGCGGCTGAATCCTCTAGGTCATCCAGCAACGCACCAGATCCATGTTCTCCAGCTTGTGAGACAAGAGAGCCTGAATCCGTGTGATCAAGGACTCGACTTTGGGTCGGGCGGCCTCTGAGCACCTAGCTTTCAAAAGAGGAGTCGCCTCTAGGCGATCCTCGGAGAAGAGAGGAAGATGGGGTTCATCTGCAGGAGAGGTGTCCTTACAGTAAAAGAAGGTTTTGTGCCAATCCTTGATACGATTAGGAAAGACAGGTTTGGGAAAGACAGAATTTAGGCGACGCTGGAGAGCAACAGCGCCGCACTGAAGAAGAGGACCCCCAGAGGTCTCAGGCTGGGTTGCCATAGAAAAGCTCGAGCCAGAGATCAAGGTCTGGCTCGATTTGGAGGTAGTCCTTGCAGAGGGTGACAAAGTTCGAGAGGGTTAAGACAGAGTTGGGCGCCAAGTCATGGATGCGCAACTTGTAGAAATCAAGGACTTGGCGGAAGAACAAGTTACCCGGAGGAGTGAATCCGCGGAAAAGGTGCTTGGAGAAGATCACGACCTCGCCCTTCGCCGGAGAGGGCACCGCTTCATTCCCTGGAGCACGGGCCTTGAACTTGGAGGGGAGGAGACCAGCAAGCTGGTACCCCTTGACTAAGCTCGGCCGTTGTGGTAGATCCGCCCCAATCTGCGGAGATGGATCGCTTGGACGAGGAAGTCTTGGCGGCGGCGGTGGCCGCGGCGGCGATGTCGATTGTCCGGCTGTACGTGGAAGCCTTGGCCTTGGGAGCAGCATTAGAGCGCTTGGGGGCCATGGCGTGCTTGCGGAGCGAGCTGCGCGCGGGAAAGAGAATGAACGGGAGGAAGAAGAAGATTGGAAGCGAAAGGGCAAGTGAGGGTTTTGGACCCCACCCTTGGCAATTTATAAGGGGAAAAACCCTAGAAAGCTACGGGGCTGTTTCACATTAACAGTGCGGAAAATGTGGAGATGCCCGCGGAAATTTCATGGTCAAAGATACGGTTGCCAAAGTCAAACACAGTAAATCTGATAAAATGAAGACACAGTAGTGGAAAGAAAAGTCGGCTTGTCTCAGAAAGGCAAGTACTGTGTCTGCAAGAAAAGGGGAAGAGTCAAATTCCTCAGAGCTAGCTCATAAGAGCCACAACAAACTCGGCCAGCTGATGCAAAGGCAAGAGTGGTGGGCTTGAGCAAAGGGCGAGGAAGGACTCGTTTTATATGGTTTTTATGCAGGAATTCATCTTGGAGCTAGCAGCAGGCGACTTTTGAGCTTGTGACTCCAATGGGAGAAGTCGAACCAAGAGGAGTCGAACCAAGGAGTCGGTGGAAGCCGCCAAAACTGTGCCCAAGATAAATTCGGGGGCTACTGATGGGGGGATACTTTATAGGTAGGCCCATGGACCCGAAAAGTAGACCCACCAAGACCAAGAAGGCCAAAGCCGGGTCGCACTTCAAGTTACATGGGCTGGGATGGAGACAAGCCGACTAAGTCCCATGAAGAAGGAAGGACTCGTCAAGGAGGAGTCCCAGTACAACCCGGAGTTGTAACTTGGAAGACCAAGACATAGAGTATGACTCCGTGTCCAAGTATGACCCGGTGTAAACTTGTAAGACCAGGGACCCGACCGCCTTTATAAGGAGGGCCCTGGACCTTAGATCGATAAGCAATCAAGAAGTCTAGACAAATCAGAGAACCCGCAACACCAGACCCTAGAGAGGTTGAAGTCGCCGACTCCCCAGATAGGAGTCGGAACCTTGTAATAGAGAACTAGTCCATATCAATAAAGCCGAAGCAGGAAGTAGGTCTTTACCTCCATCAAGAGGGGCCGAACCTGGGTAAATCCTTGTCCTTAGGCGAGATTAACAACTCCTACGTACTTCGATCACCAATGGCCCCACAACTAATCTTCCCTGAGGAAGAACTTGCCGTGACAACCCCACGATAGGGCTCTAGCCCGCCTTATAAAGGCAGCGGGCTAGGGTTTAGGTTTACAAGGATGTTACAATTCTATCTATCTCTGGGGATCCAAACCCTAGGGCTCCCTCCTCTGTGGGAACCCAACCTGCTGCCCCGCTTTATATAGGCAGTGGGCTGGTGACCTAGGAACCTTGGTGGAGGTTGCCTTGTCACTGTCTTCGGGGTATCCGGGTATGATATCCCCAACACTCTCCCCCGAGCGTGTGAAGGCTTTGCTGCTTGCTGGGAAGGCTTCACGAGCTTCCCCTTGTCTTGATTGTCGTGGACGAAATGCTGAAGTCGAAGCTGGAGCCGGCTGAAACTGGAGCTGGAGCCAGAGCCGGCTAAAGTCGGAGCTGGAGCCGGCTGAAACTGGAGCTGGAGCCAGAGCCGGCTGAAGTTGAAGCCGAAGCCGGCTGAAGTTGGAGTTGAAGCCGGATGAAGTTGGAGCCGGCTGAAGTTGGAGCCAGATGAAGTTGGAGCCGACTGAAGTTGAAGCCGGATGAAGTTGGAGCCGGATGAAGTTGGAGCCGGATGAAGTTGGAGCCGGATGAAGTTGGAGCCGGATGAAGTTGAAGCTGGATGGAGTTGAAGCCGGATGAAGTTGAAGCCGGATGAATTTGAAGCCGGATGGAGTTGAAGCCGGATGAAGTTGAAGCAGGATGGAGTTGAAGCCGGATGTAGTTGAAGTCGGATGGAGTTGAAGTCGGATGGAGTTGAAGCCGGATGAAGTTGAAGCCAGATGAAGTTGAAGCCAGATGGAATTGAAGCCGGATGAAGTTGAAGCCGGATGGAGTTGAAGCCGACTGCAGAACTTGGAGTTGGAGCCGGCAGCCCGTGGAGCCGGCTGCAGAACTTGGAGTTGGAGCCGGCAGCCCGTGGAGCCGGCTGCAAAAGTTGGAGCCGACCCAACTCGGAACGGGAGCCAGCTGAAGACTGCAGGGCGGGGGCGATGGCGATGTGGAGCCCCCGAGTTTAGCGAAGAGGGCGACGATGAGGTCGAGCCCCCGAATTTCATGAGGAGGGCGATGGCGATGTCGAGCCCCCGAGTTTCACGAGGAGGGCGATGGTGATGTCGAGCCCCCGAGTTTCATGAAGAGGGCGATGGCGAGCCCCCGAGTTTCGTGAAGAGGGCGATGGCGATGGCGAGCTCCCAAGTTTCGCGAGGAGGGCGATGGCGATGTCGAGCCCCCGAGTCGGCCCCATAGTGGGAGCCAAATGTCGTCCAGATTGAGCGACGGTCGACTGCAGGTGGATCCAGCTGAAGGGCAGCCAGCCAGCCGGGGGATCCACTAGCCCCTGAAGCTGTCGAGGTCCTGCGGCTCCGGCGGGAGGGCCTCGGTAGGTTAACACAAAAATAGTCGTGCGAGAAACAAAGTTAGTCATTAGATCCCGGTATATAAATTATACGGTGATTTAAGCTTTTGTGGACTTTTATGCCAACTCGGTTTGGTCCGAGCNCAAGTCCATAGTTAGGAAACTCTAACTATCTCTTGATCAACGAACTAGTCCTGTAGAGGCTCACTAGGGACTCCTGGTGTTTATATTCCACACATGTATTATGTTTCCATTTAATACAATTATAGCATGGATAATAAACTATTATCATAAACATGAATATGCTTAATAAACCATTTTATTATTCCTCTAGGGCATATTCCCAACAGTTTTTGCATCATGAATTCTGCTCAGTTGAAAAGAAGTTCCCAGTGGGTAGTTGATGCATGTAAAATGCATACATGAACTTTGCACTATAATACTTGTATTGCATTCATATTTGCATCATATAAGGGGTATATTACTGTTATTTAATGATTTTTGATAATTAATAATGATTTCCCCTTTTTATGGAATTAATCCTGCGCAGGCAGAAAACCCCTATTTCTTTCCTTATTTATTTCAGGTCCTTAACTACGTCATAATGAGCTGCAAATTTACGGGGATCATTATTTTGGAAGGAGTAAGACCTAGGAGCGAAAGAAGCAAGCGAACGGAGGCCGGAGGGGCAAAAGAGGGTGCCCCACGCGGCCAGGTACAGGGGCCGCGTGGGCCCACCTCTTTTCACCCTCGTGGCCCCGTTTGCGACGATCCTTCTTCCTGAAGCTTCCTTGTGACCTAAAAACGCCTATATAAAGAGCCCCCCGACGTTTTTCGAAGGGAGAGCCGCCACACGAGAGAAACAAGAAACAGGGACCAGGAGGCTGCAGATTGGAGGGGGGAAACTCCGGCGGAGCGCTGCCGGAGAGGTCTCCTTCTTCTCCATCGACATCTCCACCGTCTCCATGATGAAGAGGGAGTAGTCCACCTCTGGACTATGGGTTTGTGGCAGTAGCATATGTATCTCTCTCTCTCTTGAGCTTCACTTATTAGCACCGTATGAGCTGCTGAACATGATTACGGTCATCGTTGTATTACCTTTGTGGTGGATCTTTTTATGAGATAATATATGTTGAGATTGCAATGTTTATTTCAGTTATGAAAGTAGATGCATATTATGTACCCCGTTCTTGTATCCTTGTTTTGATCAAGCATGTTTATGAGAGCGTGTGAGGGGGAACGTGTGCATTAGTTGGAGTAACGGGGGGTGGTGATGTGATAAGCTGACAACTTAATATCGCGATCCATTGGGTGTTTACCTTACTTTGTTGCCTCACTAGGCATAAACCAAAATACCATGTTGCAAGGTATGAGGAGTGACAAGCCTCTACCTATGACTAGATCCAGCATGTTCTTATTTTCACTTCATGTCATTAATCTTAAGGCTATACTCTGAGTCATCTTAATTACTGAGGTGTTATGATTTAGTTCGCATCTTGGTGGAGTATAAGTGAGACTAATAATCAAAAGGTCTCTATGTCAGGACGTGATGCCCATATAATTAGTAACATGTCATTAAACTTATTTGCCACACTATATTAAAGAGAGAGTGCATGTTAATCCTATGTCTACTTATTTGCCACACTATATTAAAGAGAGAGTGCATGTGTGAAACCATGAACCCCGGTACATTTTTAATCATAAGAAACAACTTTCGAACCACTTTTAAGCATTTTCTATATTCAGCCATTTTAAAATCAGAAAATACAAAAACACTTTTATTCATTGCATACACATATAAAAACCCCAAAAATATCATCCATCATCATTACTATCATCCTTCCATTACCACTTACCACCATTGCATATTTATTTACTGTTTTGCATTCATTATTATCTTAATATCATTCTCACACCTTGTGCTTGACAACCACTTGGTGAGGTTGAGGGCACAAAGCAATCTACTTTGTTTGCAGGAAATCTAGAGAAGGATAAGGAGATAAAATCCCCACTACTGATTCCCCAAGAGTTCGATATTAAACCCTCGAGTCACCCTCGTGGGGAAAAACTTCCACTTCTACATACTCTGCACTTGGAGGCTCAACCTATCCCATATATTATTTTCCTTTCAGGGTATCAAGAGTGCTTGTTGGCGTAGTTGAGGGAGAAAAACTCTCATCAATTCCGTCATCAGTAGTTACTGCAACGGTCGGGGAAGCTAACGGGGCACTTGTGACGCTGCCATGATCCCTCTCGGGGTGTTTCTAACAATTTGTGGAACATTGAAACTGCTAGTTGTTTGCAATATACGAAATGCATTGTTGAGTTTCGATTTTTGGCACTTCCACCTCCATATTTTGCTAGCCTCTTCGGTGTTGTGCATTTCCCTCTCTCACATCGAGATTTGGTGCATACTTCGCCAGTACATCCAACTCCGTGGGAGTACTTCCTCACGTTCTCCTACACATAAGCCAATTATCTTCCTCAAAACAGCCACCATACCTACCTACCACGGCATTTCCATAGCCGTTCCGAGATACATTGCCATGCAACTTCCATCATTACATTACATGACTTGATGTCATTTTGCATTGTCATATAGTTTTGCTTGATCATTGAGTTAGTGGTATGTGTGGTTTGCCACATGTTCTTCGTTTTTTCCACACTACGCTCGATCATTCATACTTTCTTTTATACATCATGTATTAGTTTTTGTGAGTTATGAGTACCAAAAAGTGTGATGATCCATTTGTAATATAGAGTGTTGCTCCTACCAGTGAGGTTGAAAAAAAAGAGAAAATAGAAAAAGGAAAAAAAAGAGAAAGAGAAAAAAATAAAAGAGCCCAAAAGAGGCCAATTGAGAGAACATCTAAAAGAGCCATTGAGGCCACAAAAAATACAAAAAAATAGAAAAAGAGAGAGGGGCAGCACTACTATCCTTTTTACCACACTTGTGCTATGTTAGGACCTACACTTCATTTTATATAGTTCTCATGGGGAGTGGCGATTTGGTGCCCGGGCACACATGCTCCCGGAATCTGGGCCGTCTAGGTTGCATTGTAATGTATGCCTCTGACATATCCAGGTGTCCTGCTGTCCCGCATAAAATCCAGTAATACGAGTGCAAATTTGTGTACGGTGGGCTCACGTTCGAGTGGAAAAGTCATGTGCTGGTGGTACAGGATTCCACGATATCTTGGTCCGGTTGAACAGAATAATTCGTGTCTTTTTTTTAAAGTAATATGGGTGTCTTGCTTCTGTCCATTCTCCTCGCTGGAGCTCGTGGCCGGGAATGCCTGATGATGCCTATTGTAGTTCGGCCGGCGCACCCTGTCGCCCATATGCTTGAAGAAGGCGCCGTTCTCGAACGAGTCCCCGACAGAGTGCCTATGCTATCCCTTCCCCGCGGCCGGCATCCTTCGCGTCACCTTGTCGTTGTCCGGTGAGGAAGCAACGAAGAGGTTGCCCCTGGCTCTTCACGCTCGGCCCCATGCTCCCTTCGATGGCGTAGTCCCTGCACCCGTCGTAGAAGGTGTTGACCACCCACACGTAGCCGCGCCTGATCCTCGGCACGCGTTGGTTCATGCTGCGCCCGAAGCGGTTGAACGCGGCGGTCACCCGCATCTCGCGGTCAGCGACCTGGCCGTCGTCGTGGCCGAGGTGCCGAGCAACATGACCTTGTCGTGGTCGTGAAACCAGTTGTTGGAGACGTTAGGTAGATCTCCACATGCGTGGGTCCAACGACCCACCGTGACCCATATCAAGCGCCCTGATCGGGGGCGCCCAACCGAACCATGGTTGGTGGGCCCCTGTCGCCTGGGCAAATAAAGAGGTGGGGGGCCGGCCGGCACACAGTACGAGGTTGACCGGGCTGCCGCACCCCCCCCACCAACACACCTACCGATCTAGGCCCTAGATTAGTGCCGACGGGAAGTACCACTGACACCACTGTCCCCTCACTGCCCTCGCCGCCGCCGATCATCATAGCTAGCGCCTTAGGCTCCTCAAGCCACGGAGAAGGTAGCTTCCCCTCCTCATCTCTCTATCTCTCTCTCAAACACGCAAAGAGTGAAACGCCAAAGGATTAACTGTAGAGGATCTAGCCCTAGTCGATCTAGGCCTAACATTCGTATCAGAGCATGGTTAGGATCTAGATCTTCTCGGTTGAAAAGGAAATCAAAAGAAAATCAAAGACCCCCCCAAGTGGAACCCTGATGCAAAAAGGGGCAAAGAAAACTCGCCGGCAAAGTGCGCCGCCGCAAGGCCACGCCGTTCCTCTCGATCCGATGCGCACCAGTAGGGGCACTGGACGAAGAACCTCACCCCAGCAGGGGCAAAGCACCCACCGCGATCAGATCCATTCGACGACGGCGCGCTCACCATAAGGGGAACGTGTGACCGGCGAAGGGGCTGGCGACGGTGGCATCTTGCGCGACACTTGCGTCGGCGAGTGAAGGAAAGAGGGAGAAGGGGAAGGAGCTAGCGCGGTGTGGCGGTGTTCAACACTGTCTCCGGCGGCGTCCGGCCAATCAAACCCTAACCCTAGATCGGTGCGGGAGAGGAGAGACGCGGGGCGAGAAATGAGCTAGGGTTAGCTCGGGGCGGCTGGTGCGGCCGTTTTTGATCGACCGAAACACTCGCTGGAACGTCCGATGCCATCGGATGGCCAGGAGCTAACCCTAGCCCCCGCGGGCCATTTTGGGACGAAAGGTGATGAGGCCAGCCATGCTGGGCTGGGCCGAGTTGCCGTGCTTTCTCTGAATACGGCCCAACACAATTTTTTCACACAAAACTCTCTGTTATTTTTCCAGAAACTTATTTTTGTTTTTTTGTCCATTTTTGGGCAAATTTAATCTAGATTCTCTATTCAAAGTTATCCAACGAAATTTTGTTTAGAAAAACAGAAATTTTTCTAGAAAATATAAAGTTTGTGATAGAATTTTTTCCGCTGCAAATAGTTAAAAGTAAAATGAAATTTAAAAGTTAAAAGAATAAAAGTGAGAGTTAATTTTAAAAGAGCATGTTTAAAATTGATTATTGAAATGATTATGATTCTGTTATTTTTATGACCAACTTTGTTAGTGATATAATCATAATTTATTGTTGTTTTATATGTGGATTTATTTCTATTTCTGCCCAACAGTGATATAGTTTTAAATTGCATAAACTGTTGTATGTTTTAATTTTGACCAACGTTGGATTATTGCATGCAATTGTTGTTTTGTTCTCACCTCATTGTGAATTTACAGGAGGGTACCTCTTGATGAGGTGCATCAAGGATGTTCCAACCTGTAGCGGACCTGCACTTAAAAATAGGCAAGTCCCTGTGTATTGTGCAAACCCCTGGATCGAATCATTTGCACACACAGTTTACGATGAAATATCACAACATTGTATCAATTTATTACACGTCTGAATCCATAGTTAAAAACAAACCATTACATCTTTGCAAAGCTTGTAGCTAGCATAAAATAGAAATAACAGCGGAAGACTAAATATTATTGCATGGAGTCCCAATCTTCATGTAGCCACAGGCGAAAACATGTTGGTTGTAGACTCGAAACCCGTTCCTTACTCTTCGTCGTAGTAACCTGCAACAGTAAAAGCGTTGCAGCCAAAAATTGGTCAGAACCATTTGTATGGATCTGGCAAGTGATACTTGTGGACTCATAAGGCAAAACTTCTATTCACTATATGCATATATGGCTGGTGTAGTTCAAGGCTATTTTTGCGTAAAGCCAAATTTTCCCTATCTTTTCAAACACTTTTCTTTTCATAAAGTTATGAGATCATTCCATGGAACACATCTAGGAATATCTCCCACACACAAGTTCATCAAGTTTTTACTTAAGAAGTTGGAATGATTAGATCTCTTGTTGACGTCCTTGCTCCGATACTCAAAATTGTCCGTAACCGGGGACACGGCTAAGTACTTAGTTTGACACTCTGCAAAGGTTGTGCACTTTCACCACTTGACTCAATCAGCCCATTCTGACCTTGACCCTTCTTGAAGTGAAAAGGAAAGGAGAAGATTGAGACGAGACCTTTCAGAAGCATTTCCCCGACCCATGCCGTCTTGACCCGTTCCCACCTACATCACTACATCTGCTTGTCAATCCGGGCCGGTTCCACGCAACTTACTTAGTCAAGCCAGAGCCCATATGACATGTGGCTACACGGTAAGTAATCTTAACTTGGAGCAACTTTAATCTCTTTGTTCCTGGGTGGCTTTCCGCAAGTGTGATTCATCCTCTCAAGTTAGGGAACCAAGTATGGTCCTTCCTCCTAAATTGGGGAATCACCCTCTTCTACAATTCATCCTCCCATATATGGGGAATTGCTTTATTCCAACCACCCACCTAGCTAGTTTATTAACTTAGTAGAATTTTTATTAACATTTCACACAAAACACATAGCATAGCATTTACCTATTCTACCAAGTTATCATATAGGTACTAGACACTTAGGAATATTTGGAGTATTACTAAACAGGTCTAGCATAGCATACTAATAAAACCTGAAATGCAATTCTACTTAGAAAAAGTAAACTACCATGCATATCAAAATACTTATGAATTTAATGTGTGAGCATCACTTGCCTTGGCAGGAGTTGCAGGTGCAAGAATTGCAAACGTTCTCCGGACTCTCCGAATAATCTAAACAATTCATACAAGGCAAGAAATAAATATACAAGCAATATGATCAAACAAAATACATGATATGCACGAAATGCATTTTTAAACCAAAATTATTAATTACCTATACTTTCTATTTTTGAAAACATGCATGATGTCATAAGACCCAAAAATGCACTTTTAGAATTAGATAACTATTTTTAAATTCCCTAAAAGGGCATACACAACCATTAATTAAAACAATGCTACAAAATATTTTTATAAAAACAGGGAAAGGCTCTACTGTACAGAGGGCTTTTAAACAAATCTAACACAATTGAGTTCACTCAAAAATCTATTTTTAAACTAAAGTTATGTCAAAATTACTCAAACTTCACATTTGAAAATTGAATAAATTTAAATTTGACAAAACAGAAAACTAATACTCCAGAAAGATTCTACTGGTTTTAAGAATTTCAATTTTTTTTTTGTTAAATTTGGCCTAACCAATAAAAAGTTATAAAGGTTTGAAGTTGTAGGGACTTTTCTGCAAAACTGCCAAATAAACTAATTCGGGAAAAATCTCAAATGCTTGTCCACGCGGCGTTGTCTGATTGGTTGGCTCTGTTGACGGGGCGCTGACTGGCGGCTGACTGGATGCTGACGTGGCTGTTGACTGTATCTGATCTGGGCCGTTGGATCTGGATCTAACGGTTGTTACTAAACTGTACAAATTCGTTTTAAGTAAATCTAATCATGGCCATTAATACTAGATCTAACGGTCCTGGATGCGTTGACCATACCTGCCGGCGGTTGGTCATCGGAGAAGTTGGGGGCGCGGCGGCGACGGCTCTGTCGCGGACGGCGACGGCGCTACGGTGCGGCTTGGGCTCGACGAAGACCACGACGGGATACAGGACGACAAAGCGAAGACGGTGGCGAACTTTAGTGCTCGATTTTGTACTCTGGAGGCGATGGCGAGCGACTGGACTCGAGCGGTGCGTCGGCGAGTTCCGGTTACCTTCGGGTCGAGCTCGCTTCCGTGGCTCCGGCTGCGAGAAAAATTTGGACAAGAGGTCAGGGTCATGCGAAAGAGAGAGGGGAAGCCAGGGGGCCAAGAATCGGCAGCGGGGGCTCACTGAGTTGGCCGGAATCGGAGAAAGACAGCGGCGGCGGTTCGGAACTCCGGCGAGAAAATCCGGCAGCCTCGGGGCGCTTTGGAGAGGGCTTTGGGGGGGGGGGAAGATAGAGGAGGCCGAGGTCTACTTATAGCAAGAAACGGGACGTGAATTGGGGTAGTAAATCACCCGGAATCAATTCGGCAAGAAATGCTCACCGTGAGCTGTCTATGGGCGTGATTCACGTCCCGATCTTGAAGACGATGATGTCATCGATGATGTCATCTGTCCTTTTTCTTTTTCTATTTCCTGTTTTTTTATAACTTTTCATTTAAATTTCCAAATCAAGTCAAATAACTTTGTAAAAATTTGTAAAAATTAAAATAGTTATTTTAAATACTTTGGAACCAATTCAAAATTATTTCAAAATTAAAAAAATTCAAATAATGCATAAAGGCTTAATTGGTAACTTTATGTCATTTTATAAAATATGGTTTTATAATTTTCTTTTGAACTCAAATAAAATCCAGAAAAACAATATGAGTATTATCATTCAATATAAATCATGATACACTCATTTTCATTATTTTTACAATATTCAAATTACCAAAATAGTCTTGGGCATTTAAATGGTAATTTGAGCTATTTTCCAAATTCGAAATATAATAAAATCTTTTTCCAAATAGTTTGAGAAAATACTTTTGGAAGGCTTATTCAACATAGAACACTTAGGTACTAAAATGGCCAACACATCAAATCATCAAAAATAAAATATTTTCAAAAGCCTACTAGGGTTCCTTCTCACATAGGGATTAAAGTAAAAAATAAAATTCCAACTTCTGAAAGTCCAAATGCAAACAAGACAAAAGGATGATCAATGCATGCATTATTTTAACCTTTCAAAACCAAATATAAAATTTTTGAATTTTTTTTTTGATTTTTCTGAATTTTCAAAAATTTGAAAACTTGGGATGTTACACAACCCTCAGAGGTGACAACTACTCCGAATGGAGAAAGAAAGTTGACCTGGCTTTTATTTGTGCTGAGGTGGACTGGGTTGTGGACACTCCACAGCCAGTCAAGCCAAAAGAGCCAGTCAAAGATGACAAAGATTCTGATGATGATTGGGAGAAAAAGAAGAGGGACTATGCTCCATTGGAGATGTCATATACCCTCAACAACCAAAAGTGGCTCACCGACAATAAAAAGTGCATGGCTTTCTTAAAGAACACAATTGAGAATGCTATTGTGGGCTCAATTGCAGAGTGTACTTCCGTAGGGGAGTTTCTTGAAAAGGTAAAGAGCCAGTTCACTGGTTCTTCAAAGATATATGCTACCCAGTTGCTGAAGCAGCTGGTGACAGCAAAGTACACAGGAGGTGGACATGGCATAAGGGAGCATATCCTCAGGATGAGCAACATGGCAGCTAAGCTTAAGCCCATGGATGCTGATTTGGAGCTCAAGCCTGCACCTTGTTCACCTTGTTATGGCTTCACTGCCGAAATAGTTTGACACTTTTGTTGTCAACTACAACATGTCACCTGAAAATGGGACATTGAAAAGACTATAGCCATGTGTGTGCAAGAAGAGGACACACTTAAAGCCTCACATGGTGGTTCACTGAATTATGTGAAGGATAATAAAAAGAGGAACTACAACCAAAGCAACAATGGTTCCCCTTCAAAGCCACATGGAAAAGCTCCCTCGCACTATCAGAATCAGCAAAAGTCTTTTCGAGTGGACAAAGACACATGCCTCCACTGCAAGAAGACTGGGCACTACAAGAAAGATTGCCCTGACTGGCTGAAGTCAGTAATGGCAAAGAGAGGTATCAACATTGTTTCCTTTGTAAATGAATCCTTGTATACACAGTTTTCGAAATCTACTTGGTGGATTGACTCAGGTGCAACTGTTCATGTTGCAAATTCATTACAGGGATTCCATTCGACGTGGACTATGCAAAGAAGCGAAAGATGCATTGAAGTTGCAAATGGAGTCCAAGCAGACGTTGAAGCTGTCGGCGACATCTCCCTGGAGTTAGCTGATGGATTCATGATTCTGCTTAAAGATGTTTTATATGTTCCTTAGTTACACAGAAATTTGATTATTGTTTCACGTTTGGACAAAGACAGTTATGAGTGTTATTTTGGACATGGCAAGTGTGCCATATGGTGTAATAATACTCATGTGGGGGTTGCTTTCCTTCACAATGAGATTTATTTATTATCCCAGTGTGACAAAGTTTTTTCTGTGTGTAATGTGAATGAGCATGTTTCTGCGTCGGATAAAGAACAAAAGAAAAGAAATAGAACTCATGACTCATCGAAATTATGGCACTGTCGCTTAGGCCATATTTCGAGGGGGAGAATAGAAAGACTAGTTAAAAGAAAAGCTGGAGTTGAAAATCAGCATGATAAAAGAATAAAGATAGTGAGATCTGACCGTGGGGGGGGTACTATGGTCGGCACACTCCATATGGCCAAGTCCCTGGACCTTTTGCGAGGTTCTTACAGGAGACTGGAATAGTGGCCCAATATACAATGTCGTGCGAGCCTCAGCAAAATGGAGTAGCTGAAAGGCGTAACCGTACCCTTATGGATATGGTGCGCAGTATGATGAGTTACTCCACCTTGCCATTGGTATTATGGATGGAGGCGCTTAAAACCGCCGTTCATATTCTCAATAGAGTACCAAGCAAGTCGGTGCCCAAAACACCATATGAACTGTGGACAGGAAGGGTGCCCTCTCTACAACACCTCAGGGTGTGGGGTTGATACGTGTCAAACGTATCTATAATTTTTGAGTGATCCATGTTAATTTTGTGATGTTGTCACATGTTTCTATTATCATATCACATTATTTTTATGCATTTTTTTGGACTAACCTATTGACAAGATGCCCAGTGCCAGTTCCCTGTTTTTGCTGTTTTTGTATATCAGAAAATCACTTCTAAAAATATTCTCGGAATTGGATGAAAATTTACGGAGATTTTTTATGCGAAATAAGACACCCGAAGACCAAAGGGGAGCCTGAGGGGCCACCCAAATGGCACAGGCGCCCCCTGCCGTGGCCCCCTGGACCTGCGGGTGGGGCCCGCACCTACCCCTTGGGCACCACCTCGGCCCCCTCCGACACCTATAAAATCCGAATTAACCTAAAAACGACGGGGCGGCCATTATTTTCTAGAAAAGTCATCCCGAGGCGCCGTCACCTCAAACCCTAATTCGGGGGTGATTCTGAAGCAAATCCCGGCACCCTGCCGGAGGGGAGATCGATCCCGGAGGGCTCTTCATCACCATGCCTTCCTCCGGGATGATTTGTGAGTAGTCCCACCTTGGACCTTGGGTCCATGGCAGTAGCTAGATGGTAGTCTCTCTCTCTCTTGTGCTTCATGTCTTATGGTCTTGTGAGCTGCCTAACATGATCAAGGTCGATTATTGTGATGCTATGTGATGTGTTTGCTGGGATCCGATGGATTATAAAGTTACGATCAGATTGAGCATGATTCTTATATGTTGATTTATGTTCTTGCATGCTCTCCGATGTGTGTAGTTACTCTGGCCAAGTGATTGTGTGTATCTCCAAGAGAGAGTATTTATGCTAGATAGTGGGTTCATGCCCCCTTTTGTTCCTGGGAACGAGTGACAGAAACGTCTAAGGGCGAGGGTGTGCTGTTGCTACTAAGGCTAAAACATCGGTGTTAAATTCTATTTTGATATTTAATATTGCTTACTTCATGCGCTTTACTTAATGCAAATGTCTGTTGCTTGCAACTTAATACCGATGGGTGACAGGCTGGATAGCGATCCCATGGTGGACTTTTTAGACAAAGATGCAGTTGGACTCAACGGTCTTTGTTCATTGTTGTGATGCCTACTTAAATATTATCATGTTCTCTTTGTCATAGCTAGATTAAGTTTGTGTTATAATCTTGTCAATTGCCCAGCTATAATTTGTTTACCCATCATATTTACTTGAGAGACTCCACTAGTGAACACATGGCCCCCGGTCCATCTTTTTACATTGATTGCAACCTTTATTCATCACTTCTCACCATCATTACTCCTCTGGTCACTTTTCATATTTCATCTATTTCACCATACAATTAACCGCTTTGTTTTCTGCGAGACCGGAAAGATTGACAACCTTTCCGCCGTTGGGGGTAAAGTATTTTGGTTGAGTGTGTGCAGGTCCAAGTTCGTCAACGGAACGCGTGACACGTTGACGTTCACCTCGTTGTTGATTTCAAGGTCCTACTGGTGTGATAAACCTCGGTTCGATATCGAGGGAAACTGTTGCTTGCTACATCTCCGCCTTCGCTTGGGGCACCACCCAACTCTTCATCAATAGCAATCAATCTCTTTTCTGGCGCCGTTGCCGGGGATCTTGGAGCTACATAAAGGGGAGTCTCACACTCTCAATCACTTTACTTTGTTTTTGTCTTGCTTGTTTTATTTCTTGTTAGCTTATTTTTCTTGTTGCAAAATTTTAAAACCCAAAAAAATTAGTGTAGTCTTTTAGCCTGTTTTATTAGTATGCTTAGGTCTTTGGTTGTTCTTAATGGCTACTTTCTTTGAAACTAGATCTTGTTGTGGTTTCAAAGAAGATCAGCAAAAATACTATAAGGAACATCGCTTGTCGCAAAAAGGGAAACAACTTTGGGAATTTCTGAAAAAAGTGAACTTGTATTCTGAAAATATAAGTTTCCTCTATGATATAAAATGTTCTTGTGGGAGGCGCACTCCACACCTCCCCTTCCAATGTCCGGACAATGAAAATGAAACCTTAGCTTCGTATGCTAGGGAAAATTTTGATTTCTTTGATGTTGAACAGATTGACGAATTTGTTGCTTTTAAGGGTGCCTATGAAATTGCTTCTTTGCTGGAGAACATTGATAATGCTCGTTATCAAACTGAGAATTTTACTATACTTAAATATTGCATGGATAATTACAAAGATGATAATGCTTATATTACTGAATATCTTAAGGGTTTATCTCCCCCAGAGGAAGAGACTAATGCCATGCAGGAGCCTATGGAAGAAGAAATTGCTGAAATTGGAAGCTCATTAGATGAAGAAGATGAGGAGAGTGATGAACAAAAGGAGGAAGAATGGAGTAGCTACCCATCTCTACCTTCTAATGAGAGTAACTCTCTAACTTATATATTATTTAATTGCCCTCCTTCCTCACAAAAGGAGAACGAATGCTATGATCCCATTGATTCATTTGAAACATCCCTTTTTGATAAAAATGATCTTGTTATATATGATAACCCGTGCTATATTGATAAATCTTATGATAATACTTTATTTCCTACAACCAATGAGATGCATGATAATGAGGATTTGTGTTTAGAAAGTTTTTATGATAAAGCTCTTGATGATGGTCCTAGATTACTTGATGATAAAAATTATAATGCTATTGAAAGTGAGTTTAATCCCACTATTTTTGAGATGGATCGAAATTATGTGCTTGTAGATCATGAAAAGCCTGTTTTAAGTGATAGATATATTGTTGAGTTTGTTCCTGATGCTACTGAAAATTATTATGAGAGAGGAAAATATGGTTATCGGAGTTCTCATGTTACTAAAACACCTCTCTTTATGCTAAAAGTTTTGAAGTTGCACTTGCTTTACCTTCCTATACTTAATGCTTTATGCTTCATTGATTTATTTTCTTACAAGATGCCTATGCATAGGAAGTGGGTTAGTCTTAAATATGATTGGTATTTGTTTCTTGATGCTCTCTTTTGTCAACTCTTATTCTTATTAGAACATCATTGAAATCATTGCGCCTAGCTAAAAGGCGTTAAAGAAAAGCGCTTGTTGGGAGGCAACCCATCTTTTACTTTCAGTTTGTTTTTGTTTTTCTTGAGTCTTGAAGTTTTTGCCTCTGTAGCAACTTCATTGTATCTTTTTCTTTTGGATTTTTTGTGCCAAGTTTATCCTCTAATGCATTGAAAGTGCGAGGTGTTGTTTTGCTGTCCAGAAACAGATTTCTATCCTTCACTGTTCGAAAATCAAAAAAATATCTGAATTTTATCTTTTTTCTGAAATTTTTAGACAGCAAGCCTGATAATTTTATCTATCTTTTTTTAGCTTTGAGTTTTCTGATTTGAGCTGCAGAAGTGCCTTGAAAAATTCGATCTTTAAAGACTATTCAGATTTTGACAGATTCTGCTTTTATTTTGCATTCGTCTCTTTACTATCGTTAAATGTGATACTCTAGAGGTGGAGTGCCACATTGAGACTTAGTGAACAGTAGCTAATGCCTAATAAAGTTGTTTGCAATTTGTCTTGAGTTGAACACATGTGCATTTTAATTTATGAGCACTAACCCTCTAATCAGTTTATGAGAAGTTTTGTGTGAAGTGAGTTTTTAAGTTCCAAAGGAGAGGATAATGAAAAAATTGAAGATGGATCAGAGCTCAAGCTTGGGGATGCCCCCATGGCACCCCCTCTGAATATCAAGAACTATCAAGCATCAAAGCTTGGGGATACCCAAGGCATCCCCTCTTCTTCATCGACTATCATGAGGTCGTCTTCGTTGAACTAAGTTTTTATCACTTTACATATTATGTGCTATACTTGGAGCATCTTTTTACTTTCAGTTTTGTTTGTTATTTTGTTGGTCATATGCTTGTTTGATCCTTGCTTTATTTGTGTGGGAGAGAGACATGCTCCGCTTTTTCGTCTGAATACTCCTGTGCTTCGCTTATATTTTGTTGAGTATTCTTAGCTACTATTTGTTTGCTAGTAAGCACTCGCTTTTAGCTTTTATTTTATTTAGATCTGCTAGTGGTTGATGTTAAACTCTCTTGTTCTTTAGTTATATTTGTTAGAGAGTTGTTTTGGTTGCTTGGTTAATGTGTTAGATCGGTAAAATGCTATGCATGTGGTAGTGGTATGAAGTAGAAAAAACCTGCATAGTCCTGTAGATCACTATGTGGATAATTTGATACTTTTCAATTGTTTTGAGACATTAAAATAACTAATGGTCACAATGTGTTGGTTAATGGTGTTAGAGCTGATTAGTGGAGATGTGTTGGTAAAGTGTGGAGCCATAATTTTCTGAACTAAACAACCTAAGTCAACAATGTTAATGTATCATGAAGTCTCCTCAGTTGAAAATAAGTTCATAGTGGGTAGTTACTGCAACGGTCGGGCAAGCCAACGGGGCACTTGTGTCGCCGCCACAATGCCTCTCGGGGTGTCTCTAACCATTTGTGGAACATTGAAACTGCTAGTTGTTTGCAATATACGAAATGCATTGTGAGTTTTGGTTTTTTGGCACTTCCACTTCCATATTTTGCTAGCATCTTCGGTGCTACACAATGCCCTCTCTCACATTGAGATTGGTGCATACTTCGCGAGTACATCCAACTCCGTGGGAGAACTTCATCCTGTTCTCCTACACATAAGCCAACTATCTCCCTCAAAATAGCCACCATACCTACATATCACGGCATTTCCATAGCCGTTCCGAGATACATTGCCATGCAACATCCATCATTACATTACATGACTTGATGTCGTTCTTCATTACCATATAGTTTGCTTGATCATTGAGTTAGTGTGCTGTGTGGCTTGCCACATGTTCTACATTTTTTCCACACTACGCTCGATCATGCATATCTCCTTTTATACATCATGTATTATTCTTATGAGTTATGAGTACCAAACAGTGTGATGATCCAATTGTAATATAGAGTGTTGCTCCTATAGTGAGGTATAAAATAAATAAAAAAGAGAAGAATAAAAGAGCCCAAAGGAGGCCAAATGAGAGAGTATTTAAAAGAGCCAAGGAGGCCACCCAAAATCCAAAAAAATAGAAAAAGAGAGATGGTGCAACACTACTATCCTTTTTACCACACTTGTGCTAGTAGCACCTACACTTCATTGTAGAGAGTTCTCCTGTTGTTTTAGTAGTATAACTAAGTGGGGAACTAAAGTTATAGAACTTGGCTTGTATATTCCAAGGATGAGCCTCCTCAAGTGAGCTCTAGGTCTTCATGAGTAAGCAAGTTGGATGCACCCCACTAGTTCCATTGGAGAGCTTTCATACACTTATAGCTCTATGTGCATCCGTTGCATGGGAATCACTACTCCTCATACACTGTAAACTACGGGACTTCCTTCTGTCTTGTGGTTACCTTCTCCACTTTTGAGCCTTTCTTTTTGACCTTCCAAACCTCCATCATTGTTCTCTTTGCCATAACATCTTGGTGCCAAAGCCACTTCTTACTTGCACTAGTTGAGTAGACTTCGAAACAGTTGATTTGTGAAGTAGATGGATTAGGACACTTGACTTGAGCTTGGCTATTTTCATGAATGACTAATTAGATGCTTTGAAGAATGATTGATACTTTACATTGGAGACATAATTTGCAATTCTTCTTTCTAAACCTTATGTATGGTTCCATGTCTCCAACGCACTTATTCATGAAAAGTTTTTAGCATTTCTTAGCTAGCGTTTGTTGATCATTGTTTGCTTAATGTCAACTATAGACAGTTGTTTTGGGATCACCTTATTCATATCATGTGCTTTGCATTACTATCTTGATCAAGATTATGTTGGTTGCATGTATCATCAAAAATTATTTTGTTATCACTTACCTACTCGAGGACGAGTAGGAGTTAAGCTTGGGGATGCTGATACGTGTCAAACGTATCTATAATTTTTTAGTGATCCATGCTAATTTTTTTATGTTGTCACATGTTTCTATTATCATATCACATCATTTTTATGCATTTTGTTGGACTAACCTATTGACAAGATGCCCAGTGCCAGTTCCCTGTTTTTGCTGTTTTTGTATTTCAGAAAATCACTTCTGGAAATATTCTCGGAATTGGACGAAAATTTACGGAGATTTTTTATGCGAAATAAGACACCCGAAGACCAAAGGGGAGCCTGAGGGGCCACCCACAGGGCACAGGCGCCCGCTGCCGCAGCCCCCCTGGACCCGCGGGTGGGGCCCGCCCCTGCGGCACCCCTTGGCCCCCTCCGACGCCTATAAAATCCCAATTAACCTAAAAACGACGGGACGGCCATTATTTTCCAGAAAAGTCATCCCGAGGTGCTGTCACCTTAAACCCTAATTCGGGGGTGATTTTGAAGCAAATCCCGGCACCCTGCCGGATGGGAGATCGATCCCGGAGGGCTCTTCATCGCCATGCCTTCCTCCGGGATGATTTGTGAGTAGTCCCACCTTGGAACTTGGGTCCATGGCAGTAGCTAGATGGTAGTCTCTCTCTCTTGTGCTTCATGTCTTATGATCTTGTGAGCTGCCTAACATGATCAAGATCGATAATTGTGATGCTATGTGATGTGTTTGTTGGGATCCGATGGATTATAAAGTTATGATCAGATTGGGCATGATTCTTATATGTTGATTTATGTTCTTGCATTCTCTCCGATGTGCGTAGTTACTTTGGCCAAGTGATTGTGTGTATCTCCAAAAGAGAGTATTTATGCTAGATAGTGGGTTCATGCCCCCTTTTGTTCCTGGGCACGAGTGACAGAAACGTCTAAGGGCGAGGGTGTGGTGTTGCTACTAAGGGTAAAACAGCGGTGTTAAAGTCTATTTTGATATTTAATATTGCTTACTTCATGCGCTTTACTTAATGCTAATGTCTGTTGCTTGCAACTTAATACCGATGGGTGAGAGGCTGGATAGCGATCCCACGGTGGACTTTTTAGACAAAGATGCAGTTGGACTCAACGGTCTTTGTTCATTGTCCTGATGTCTACTTAAATATTATCATGTTCTTTTTTTTCATAGCTAGATTAAGTTTGTGTTATAATCTTGTCAATTGCCCAGCTGTAATTTGTTTACCCATCATATGAATGTTCTATTTGCTTGAGAGACTCCACTAGTGAACCCATGGCCCCCGGTCCATCTTTTTACATTGATTGCAACCTTTATTCATCACTTTTCACCATCATTACTCCTCTGGTCACTTTTCATATTTCATCTATTTCACCATACAATTAACCGCTTTGTTTTCTGCGAGACCAGAAAGATTGACAACGTTTCCGCCGTTGGGGGCAAAGTATTTTGGTTGAGTGTGTGCAGGTCCAAGTTCGTCGACGGAACGCGTGACATGTTGACATTCACTTCGTTGTTGATTTTAAGGTCCTACTGGTTCGATAAATCTTGGTTCGATATCGAGGGAAAACTGCTACTTGCTACATCTCCGCCTTCGCTTGGGGCACCACCCAACTCTTCATCAGTAGCAATCAGGGGTGCCCAGCTGAGGCCAAAGTGTTTAATCCAAATATTGCAAAGTTAGATCCCAAAACAGTCAGTTGCCACTTCATTGGCTACCCTGATAAATCAAATGGTTTTTGTTTCTACTATCCAGACAGATACACAAAGTTTGTAGAAACAAGACATGCAGTCTTTTTAGAGGACGAACTGATGAGGGGGAGCATGGTAGCTCGAAAAATTGATCTTGAGGAGAAGAGGGTGCATGCACCTAATCCGATCACTCAGGAGTCATTTTTCTCGCTACCTGTTGTGCCTGCACCAACAATCCCTGAGATTGCGATGAAAGCACCTGTTGTAACTCCACACATGACAACTATGGGTGAAGATTCGGAACCTGTCCGTCAGGAGTCAATAGAACCCATTGTTGAGCATGAGAGGGAGGTATAGCAGCCACATCCAGAAGTTGAGGCATAGAATGAGACCCTTAGAAGGTCTAAGAGAACTAAAAGATCAGCTATTTCTAGTGATTATGTTTGTAATACAGAGATAGCTCATATGGAAGGTGATCCCACTTCATATGAAGAAGCCATGAGAAGTCCTCACTCATCGAAGTGGCAGGAGGCAATGGAAGACGAGATGAGATCGATGAGTTACAATGATGTTTGGGACTTAGAAAAGATTTTTAAAGGAGCCAAAACAGTAGGCTGTAAATGGGTCTACAAAACAAAGTATGACTCTAATGGGAATGTAGAAAAGTATAAAGCACGTCTTGTGGTGAAAGGATTTACACAAAGAGAAGGGATAGATTATAATGAGACATTTTCTCCAGTCTCATGTAAGGATTCCTTCAGAATTATAATGGCATTAGTTGCACATTTTGATTTAGAGCTACATCAAATGGATGTAAAGACAGCATTTCTAAACGGGGATTTAGAATAAAATGTTTACATGAAACAACCCAAGGGTTTTATCATGGAAGGAAAGGAAGACATGGGATGCCGGCTAAAGAAATCCATTTATGGATTAAAGCAAGCCTCTAGACAGTGGTATCTAAAGTTTAATGAGACAATTAAAAGTTTTGGATTTAAAGAGAATTTTGAGGACAACTGCGTTTATGCAAAGATTAAAAGTGGGAAATACATTTTCCTAATCTTGTATGTGGATGATATATTGCTTGCTAGCAGTGATATCAGTCTGCTAATAGAAACAAAGAAGTTCTTGTCCTCAAATTTTGATATGAAAGATCTTGGTGAAGCATCGTATGTTTTGGGCATAGAAATTCACCGAGATAGGAAAAATGGAGTGTTAGGACTATCGCAGAAAGCATATTTAGAAAAGGTTCTAAAGAAATATAATATGCATGCGAGTAATGCCACACCTACTCCTATAGTCAAGGGCGACAGTTCTGGGAAATTTCAATGTCCCAAGAACCAATATGAGATTGATGAAATGAAAGGAGTACCATATGCTTCGGCTGTTGGAAGCTTATAGTATGCACAAGTGTGCACTCGCCCTGACTTAGCTTTTGTTACCGGGGTACTCGGTAGATATCAAGAAAATCTAGGCATAGAGCACTGGAAAATGGTAAAGAAATCATTGCATTATGCGCAAGGCACAAAAGACCTCATGCTAACATACAAAAGATCTGATTCCCTAGAGATAAGAGGGTATTCAGACGCAGATGTTGCGGGGGACAAAGATGATAGAAAATCCACGTCTGGATACGTGTTCACTCTCGTAGGCGGATCTATTTCATGGAGAAGCTCCAAACAATCAATAGTTGCATCGTCCACGATGTATACAGAATTTATAGCATGTTATGAGGCCACGGGGCAGGCGATATGGCTAAAGAAATTTATACCCGACTTGAAACTGGTAGATTGTATTGACAAACCACTAAAAATGTACTGTGACAACCAACCCGCAATATTTTATGCTCACAACAACAAGTCGAGTAATGCTACAAAATCAATAGAGATAAAGTATTATGTTGTGAAAGATAAAATCCAGGATCACACTATAAGTCTTGAGCATATAAGGACAAAGGATATGCTTGCGGATCCGCTAACGAAAGGCTTACCACCCAATGTGTTCAAGGAACACTTAGCCGGCATGGGTTTAAGGTAGAGCCTATGATTCCTGGATCGTTAGAGGCCCAAAAAGGAACAGTTTTTGTTTCAAAACAGAGAGGTATACTGTAGCTGTCTGATTCTATCGGCAATTGAGCTGAGACGATGAAACATGCTCTATATACTAATCTGTGATGAAATGAGTAGAATCTAAAGGTGTATAGTTAAAAAAGTAAAAGTTGAGATCAAGGGGGAGAATGTTAGGTTGATCTCCACACGCGTGGGTCCAACGACCCACCGTGACCCATGATCAAGCGCCCTGATCGGGGGCGCCCAACCGAACCATGGTTGGTGGGCCCCAGTCGCCTACGCACATAAAGAGGTGGGGGGCCGGCCGGCACACAGTACGAGGTTGACCGTGCCAACACGCCTACCGATCTAGGCCCTAGCGCAGTGCCGACGGGTAGTACCGCCGACACCACCGTCCCCTCACTGCCCTCGCCGCCGCTCATCATCATGGCCGACGCCTCGGGCTCCTCAAGCCACAGAGAAGGTAGCTTCCCCCTCCTCATCTCTCTGTCTCTCTCTCTCAAACACGCAATGGGAAAAACACCAAAGGATTGACCGTAGAGGATCTAGCCCTAGTCGATCTAGGCCTAACAGGAGACGGTCACGTCCATGAACCCCGGCGCGACGTCAATGTTGGGGTTATGCCGAATAGGTGTCCTCACAGAGAAGATTAAAAGCCAGCATACCAGGGTGGCCCAGAGTGGTGGTAAGCAGAATCTGGCTTAACCGGGCAGCCCGGTATGATGAAGCGCAGGAGGCCCATCCGGCTAAGGGAAGGTTCTAGAAGCCGGCCTGCATTGCGGAAGAATTAGCCCACAAGGCAGGGCCCAAGCCGGATTGGAGTAGAACTCTGTACTTAGTCGGTTAGGTCTCCTCCTGTAAGCCCTAGGTCCGGACGCCTTTATAAGCCGTCCTATGGGACGCCTTAGGGCACGTTCTCGATCTCGATCCACTTTAACTCGGCGATATTGCCTTATAGTGAATTATAGCAGCACGTAGGGTCTCGCCACCGACGCGAGATCCGAAGCTGGGTAAACCCTTTGTCACCCTGTCGCCGGAACACCCCATGTCTCCAAAACCCCTCTCTCTACCTAGCTCGATGGCACCCCTGTTGCGGCTAGATTCGACAATACCACGACAGTTGGCGCCCACTGTGGGGCAGGAGATGTCCGGGGTGTCGATTCGTCCAGGAGCCACAGGCGGAGTCGGCGACACCATTGCCGTCGGCTTGGTGAGCTATTTCGACGAGACAGGAGCTGGCCACGTCTTCAACGACGGCTTCTGGACGCCGGCAAAGGAGGATCCCGCCGGCTGGTCCACGGTCTCCATCGGCGGTTTCGACATCTTCGTCGGCTTCACCGCCCAGGCCTTGGACGATCTCGGCTTCACCTCGAGCTTGCCCACCACCCACCCAAGCAACCTCCACGAGGAGTCGGATCTAGACTCTGACAAGATCGCCGATCTAGATCTGGCTTTCGACGCTGACGACGAAGATTCTGAGGACGACGCAAGTTCCAACATGGCGACGCTGGACTTCCACTTCGTCGGCGTCTTAGGAGAATCCGGCTCTCACGAGTCGATGACAGAACCTGAGTCTATCCTCCCTGCTCTGCAGGCCGGGGTTGATTTAGAAGCCGGATCAGGGGACACCGCCCATATGGAGCAGGACCTCGAATCTGAAGGAGAATCCGATGATTTTAGTCGAAAGTTGCATCCTGTTTAGGGCGCCCTGCCGAGGTCTTGATGGGTGACGTCTCTGATCCTAAAGACGACCCCAACACCTCGAAAGCCGCCAATGGCAAAGAAAAAACTCCACAAGCCGGAAACCTCAAAGTGGATTTCGTGCCACCTCTGGCTCATTGAAGGGGACAGTTAGAGTGCCGGCTAAAGGAGATGACATTGACGCTACGGCCGGCGAGGCAGCAGAGAAGGAGCACAAAGAAAGGATGGCGAGGTACAAGCAGCTGCTAACGCACTCCCTCCTAACGCATCGCTGGACGACATTGAGAAGCGCCGCGCCCTGCTAGAGGAGCAAGCAGCCCAGATAGTAGAGCGTGAGGTTAAGCTTACAAACAAAGAAACGGAGTTCATCCGAAAGCAGAGAGAAAAGGGGGCTGACAATGTTTTCCGTCCGGCTCGTGACAAGAATCTGCACAAGAGGTTCGATTTCTGCAGCAAGTGGGAAGCCGACCATGTTGATTCAGTCTGGAGGAAGTATCACCACCGACGTGACCCGGTGACAAACCTATGTTACTTCAATACCCCAGCCAAAAACATGGAGGCTGCCCAGGAGGTCAGGTTCGACAAATCGTTGGATCGTGACGCTCGGCTCAAGTATTCAGCTTATCTTCTGGAGGTTGCAAAACAGCAGCAAAACGACTCGCAAGTCAAGACAGGACGGCTTGTCGACGATTCTCGTCTTTGCAAGTCGACTTCCAACAAGACAATGGCTGCTGCCCCTGCAGACCCAGACGATGACCCGGTCGGCTCAAGTAGCCACAACAAGGGCGGCGACAAAGACCCAAAGGACAAGCACCCTAGGGGTGCGGAATCCCGGACTGGTTCTACACGCCATCAGGAGGCCGGCCGGGAAAGACATCGGAGCCGAGAACAAAAGGAGGACCCTCGCAAGGAAAAGGCGGCGCCACCCCTTCAGGAGCGACGACGTGAGGGGGAAAACCAACCTCGAAGGGAGGGCAACAGAGATCATATGCCACCTCCACCGCTGCCTCCACCGCGCAAAGAGGGAGATAACCCTTCCAAGTACATACCCCCTCCACGACGGAAAAGGACTCTAAGCCCTCCGCGTAACGCGAGTCGGGCGAGCCAAAGCCGTCACAGGGAAGAACCAAGACAAGAAAAGTCGGTTGGAAAACCGCCGTCAGCCAATGATGTTTGAAGCCTAATCGAGGAGAGGAAGTCGGCCAGAGACGCCCAATACCTCGGCCCCAAGTGCTTTGGCAGAACAATCAGAGAGCAAATTCTACCTCCCACTTTGTCGAACGTAACAAACATGGTTGAGAAATATAGTGGTACGGCTAATCCTGAGACCTGGCTCTCAGATTATGTCAGTGCCTGTGACATATATCAAGGCAGCGCTGACTCCGCAGTGCGATTTTTGCCCCGGATGTTAACCGGGACGGCACGCATGTGGATTGAAGGTTTGCCTGGAGTGACATGAAGCGTGTCTTTATTCAGCACTTCCATGGCACATATAAGCGCCCAAAGTCGATTTTCGACTTACAGCGGTGCGTGCAGCAAAAGAACGAGTCTAGCCGTGAGTTCGTCTCACGATGGAGTGAAATCAAGAACGCTTGCGAAGGCGTCTCAGAAACTCAGGCAATCCATGCTTTCAAGCGATCTCTGAGGAAGGGGACGACTTTTCGCTTCATGATCTACAGCGACGAATCGGAAACTTTGGGGGGCTTACTCGCTTGTGGAAACAAGTACGCCGCTGCTGATGATGACAACAGGGAGGATGCTGAAAACCGCTGATGCGAGTCCGGGAAAAAGAAGATCGAAGACCAAGCCGGCCCTTCCCATGAGGTCGCTGCCGCCTTTGGAAAGGGTGGTTCAAGCAATGGCAAGTGGCAGGGCAAGAAGCCGGCAAATAACCAGTCGTCCCGGCCTCCTACGGTGAAGTACGACGACATTAAGCACAACCCCTGTGTTCACCATCTCAGGCCCGACGGGACAAGTTCCCACACAATCCAGCAATGTCACATCAATCGGGACATCGCCAAGTACCCCAAAGCCGGCAAGTCAAGGAACAAGCGCAAGTCCAGAAAAGACGATAAAGAGAAGGAGGAAGCTGCTTCAGAGTCGGATGACGCGGCCTCCAAAGAAAAAGGCAGCAAATTCCCTAAGCATGCCGAAAGTCTCATCGTCAACTTGGCAACAGATTCCTCTCACAAGGAAAAGGCGGCTTGGCGAGAACTCAATGCTACGGTGTCCGCAGTTCCTCAATATCTGGATTGATCCGACACACCCATCACATGGGATCGCAGCGATCATCCGGACAGTGTTCCTGCAAAGCGCACCTACGCTTTAGTCGTCAGCCCTATAGTCGACAAGTACAAGTTGACAAAGGTGCTCATGGATGGCGGCAGCAGTATAAATATACTTTATGCCGCAACATTGAAGAGAATGCGTCTCTCCGAGTCACAACTCACCCATAGCACTGTGAAGTTTCATGGGATTGTGCCGGGACAACAAGCCTCTTTGCGGTGACCCCGCACACCACTGCATATTGTAGTGTACAAGTCGTTGACATAACATCCACGGAAGGACTTATCCGTAAATATTACATCTCTCAGAGTAGTACAACATAAACATTGCGGGTCCACTTTATTACACACTGCTAAAGATTACAAGCCAGAAATGTACAAAAGCTTCAACGTCTTCCTCCGTCATGGGAGGAATTTCAACTACAGTATGGTTGACTGAGGTCAACTTATTAACGATAGAAAGAAGTAAACTAAGAACCATCGGGCACAACAACCTAAGTAGTACTAGTCTAGTATTGATCGGCCCGGTCCCTAAGATAGGAGACTAAGTCTCGGACTCATCATCATTGCCTCCATAAGCAATTAGGTAGTCAAAGCCTTCCACTCCTCCGGATAGATCAGGTTCCTCGTAGTACACCTCGTCCTCGTGGTAAGCTCCATAGCTCTCCTTGATTGCCTCCTCAAAGTCTAAGCATGGGGTCAAAAGAAAAGGGTGAGCAACAGCGTTACTCAGCAAGTTCTGAATATATATAGATAGGGTGTCTCATGCACTAGCTACTGCCAAAACCTCGGGTGTTTGGCACAGATGCAAGTTTTTGTAAACATTTCTTCAAAGGATAGATTTTATTCTGAAAACTATGTCCACAGTCTCCACCGGTCTTGTGAATCCAAATGGGACTCCATTCCGGCCTCGATCTCGTAGTTCCATTCCGGGAACACGGTTGTGATATCACAAATTTGTTGTTTGACTCTGCAGAGTTGCATCACTTTACCCAACAGTTGCCTGGCCCTATATCTGCTCTCTTTACACTCCATGAGTGTTATAGCCAAGGCTCAGGACATCCAGCCATGTGGAGCTTCTCCCAAATCAACACACATTCGCCCATTTATGATGCGGTAGGGGAATCATGTTCCACGCATACCCATCACCCCTCCCGAGCTTCCCCACCAATTACACCGTCGGGCAGGAAGAGCACGCGCTTCCACGCTGTTGGCCGCCGCAACGACCCAACCCGGTGTAGGCATGCCGAGGATATGTGGATGAGAAAAGAAGCCTCTGACTGACCCCGCCCATACAAAGTCCGTTGGTTGATGCTTTTACTACGGCGAAAGGATCACTGGAACATGGGTTATTAGTTCCTAAGGATATATACCTTCCCATACGATGGAACACCGTACCTATTCATCTTACCATTGTTCCACCGCCAACCAATAGTATATACCACATCATTCGAAAAATACTTTTTCTTTTTGATGCAAGTGAAAGGAACGTATAAGTAACTTTGCAAGTACTTTGATAAAAATACATCAAACGGTATGCAAGAATGAACTTGCCTTGAGACTGACAAGTAGTGCAGTCTAAAGCTTCCGGCGATTCGTGAACCTCGTGTTCTGAAAATCAACATCATTGTCTTTATAAGACAATGTTTGAAAATCCAATTCATGCTATTATGCATAGATGAAATGATTTTTGGAGGTTTTGGAAAATCCCCCCTTCATATTTTAAGATGATTTTCCTTTTTTGTGTGTTTTACCTAGGATGAGTTACGGGACAGTCATTTACAGAATGGTAATTTATTTTACTCTTAGAAAGATAATTCAATTCATTTCCACTGAAGGATCCTTAAATATTTTGAAAACAATTCAAATCATGTCCACTTAAGGATCTTTGAATATTTTGAGAAAATAATTCAAATCATTTCCACTTAAGGATCTTTGAATATTTTGGAAAATAATTCAAATCATTTCCACTTAAGGATCTTTGAATTTTTCACTCAAGAAATATTTTCCAATAAGTCAAGTAAAAACCATTTTTGAAATCCTTGCAAAATTTTGAGTTACAAACATATTTTTATTTGATTTTTAGGATTCTTATTTTGGGATTAAAATTTGAATCATAACTTGACTTTGATTTGAATTCAGCAATTTCTTATAATTGCACTTAGGTCCTCGGGTACTTGGTTGAACCAAGTCAACCCGGACCGGTTCGGTCAGACCGAACCACTCTTCTCTCCCTCTCCTCTCTCTCTCGCTCCTGTGGTCGATGCGTTCCCCTTTTCGCCTTCGCCGTCGCCGGCCGATTCCGGCGTGCTCTTGCCATCTCCGCCATCGTGCTAGAGCGCAATCGAAAGCCCTTTCGACGCTCTCTCTTCGCCTCCCCTTCGATCTGTTTTTCTCCCTCCGGTGTGTTCGTGCGCAACCCAACCCTAGGGTTTCGGTGACGGCGCCGCTCTGCCGTGCTTCTCCTTCTCCGAGCTGCCTCACCATGACTAGGTGCATAGCTCCGCTCTTTGGCTCCACCTAGCTGTTCCACTCCTTCTCCACCGACGCGTTCATGCTGGACCTTTCCCCTGGTGAGGGTTTCGGTTGCAGCGTGATTGTCATGCTCCCGACTCCCGCTGCCGCCGGTGTGGAGCTCGCCTCCGTGCCGCTGTGGTGCTGGGGTGGTGTTGCTGTGGTGCGGCTTCTCCCTTGGTCCTCCGTCATGACCACACGGGCACTGCCCCGTCGTCATGCCGTTACTGCCATGGGCGTACGGTAAGATTCCTCTTCTTCCTCCTCTCTGCTATCTCCTCCTCCTAGATTCTTCTCTAGACTAGCTTAACTGCTATGCTGCTCAACTTCTCCTTACTGGTACTTAGCAAAAATTCATACTGTTACACTGGATAGACTTTGTTGCTGATGATTTATTTTGTCCTAGATGTTTTAGTGCTCGATTCAGTAGTGTGTAGTGCAGGGTATATTTAGAGGAATTTCTTAAGTTGACAGAGATAAGATTTGGGTGAGAAAAATAGGGTTTTGGAATTGGATATCATGCTATAGCTGTGTTCTGTGCTCTGTGCAAGTGTGGAATTATTTCTGTGGCTAAAAGAAAATAGCTATGCATGCTGTGATGCCTCCACTGGAGTTACACAGAAGCTGGCTAGAAAATTAGCTTGGAAATTTCCTTTCTATGCTTTCCTGTGCTTCTTCTAGTGAACAGATGTGCTAAGCTACTGGCTTGTGTGTATTTTATAAAGAACAGGTGCTGCACTTCCCTCTCATCTATCCTTAGCATAGTCCATGTTGAACATGGTTCTGATAAGAACAGATACTCCTCACTTCCTCTCTTCCCTTCCATGCATGCAAACATGCTTAGCTTGGCTCTGTCATTGTCAGAGCTAGCTGATTCTCTCCTTCTCTGCCTATAGCACTCAAAGGATCAACCTGCTGTTGATGAGTAGCTTGGTCTTCTGGCTAAACTGACAACCTGCGTCTTGTGGTTAGCCTGCTCCTCCTAGCTGCTTCAAGTTTCCTAAAGTGTATAATTCTAGCTGCAAGTTGTGCTGTGGCTAATGTTCTTGATGATGAACATTTTCAGAGATGTGTGTGATGTGCTTGGTTGTGTTGTACCTTGTGGATTCGGCTGGCTGCCCTATTTATAGGGTTTTTGGGTGAATCTGGTGGTGACACCAGGATAAATGCATGTGATGTGTAAGCTGCTTACAGTGGCCCTCCTCCACCTCGAGCTGCTACTCTTCTGTTAAACTAAGGAGGTTCTTATCCTCTGGTGATTGAATTTCTGTGCCTGGACATTGTTTACTCCATTATGGCTAACTCTTCCACCTCCTTGATCCTATCCTTGCTCTGGCCGGCTGCTGTTGTTCAATCTGGTTATGAGATGCTTCAAATCCATCTATGGATGTACTTGAGCTAAGATTTCAGTGCAGGGACGTATCCCTCCACCTCACTTGTTCTTATCTTTGCTGTGCCGACTTGCTCCTTAGCTCTGAAGTAACCTTGATGGGTTTTGGGTGGCTTTACAATTGGGCTGGAATTATAACTGGGTTGTGAATGGATTTGACTGTGGGCTTTTAGGAAATTGGGTCCATTTATCAATTAATAGTAAATGTGACACCACAACATTAATAAGGTTGGCTTAGAAATTATATTTGTCAGAGCTGAATTATTCTGTCCCATTGTAGCCTTTGGAAAAAATTGGAGTTGATCATGTTTTTATCCAGCTAGTCCCTCCAGGTTGCCTAAGTTGAAATGCTGGTTTTGCCTTTGCCCTTTTTACATGCTTAAATGCATGCTGAGCATGATCATGTTGCCTCTGGTTGGATATTTGATTTGGTTCTGCTTTTTAAATTCAAATGCCAGCTCTAATTCATGGAGTTTGGCAATCTGCCAAATATTAAAGCAAACAGCCAATACCAAAGTACTTGCCTACATTACTAATATTAACAATTTCTTCTATTTGTGAATTGTGTTTGATTTTGCAGGTTGAAGGTTTCAGAAGATTGCTACAGGATTTAGTGTTTAGGAAATTTTCTTTTTAACTTTCTGTAACAAATTTGTATATGGACCTGATAATGTATATTGTATATTATAATTTATTTGTATCAGAATTGTGTATTATAATTTATTGGATGTTGGAAAATAATTTAATTTGTATGAAGAATTGTTTCTGGAGATGTGATGGTGATAATGTTTTCCATATTTTTGGAGGTTTAAAATTTGAATTGCATAGAAAAAGATATGATGAGAATTCTTTGAATGCTAAGATAATTTATGTTTGTTAAATAAAATTTGAATTCAAGAATTGGAATCAAAACTTGAGATTGTGAATAAGATTGAATTATACAAGTGTTGATGTCAATTGTATTAAATTTTGAATTTTACCTTTGCAATTTTTTTTAATAGGGATGATAACCCAACCTCTAATTTGCAAACTAGGGTTTTAAAATAGATGACTAAGGTTATATCGA